>JAOPHQ010003529.1:0-57789 GCA_030340625.1 Merluccius polli | reverse complement strand
AAATATGGTATCTTTGTTCACCTGCACGTCATTATGTGTGTGTGTGTGTGCGTACTTGTAAGTGTGCCTGTTGTGTGCATGTATTATATGCAATTGTGCCAAGTGTGTGTGTGTGTGTGTGCGTGTGTGTGTGTGTGTGTGTGTGTGTGTGTGTGCACGTCACCGTGTCTATTAGCGGGTTTTATGGATAAACACTTCAAGGTAAAAAGAAACAATTTCCCTCCGATCGTGATCATTAGGACGGCATCAGCTCCTCTGTGATTGGCTGCTGATATTGTGAGTGAGTGAAGTGCTCCTTATCTCCCGCGAACTTTGACCTTTCCCACTGCCCCCACTCTCTCGTCCCTCTTTTCTTTTTTTCGCCGCTGCCCTCCTCGTCTCTCCTCTCTCCATCTATTTCCATCATTGTCTTTCTTCTCTCGCTCGTCTTTCCCCAGCTTCGTCCATCCCTCCCCCTCTCCCTCCCTCCCTCCCTCTCTCTCTCTCTCTCTCTCTCTCTCGCTCCTCCTGTCTTTTCTTCTCCCTTGCTGCCACAATCTTTTTTTTGTGTCCTCCTTCCTTCCCTCTCTGATCTAGAAGTGGTTACACACCGTCTCTTTGAACTGACGTGGACAAAGAAAGACGTCTGTGTGTGTGTGTGTGTGTGTGTGATTATCATGTGAATGGAGACAGTGAAGAAGTAGCAACAACAAGCTGTTTAGCATTGTGTTGATTATATCAACCTTCCACTAAGGTTCAAAGGGTTAGCTTAAAAGTAGCCACTTTTGTGTGTTTGCAATAAATTTGATTGCATTAAATTTAAGTAGTGAATCATCACCCCCCCCCCCCCCCCTAATAAATAAATTGCCCAATAAGGTGAGAGATTATGCTACATGGTTGGGACCTAAAAAAATGACCGCCCAAACCAAACTATTGTCATAGGCCTATATTGTTCAGAAAACGTTTACGCTGACCAGCTAGCATCCTAGCATGATATTGTAGCACTAAACTCTAGATCCGGGGGTAATTTAATTGCTTCAAATGTTGTTAGCAAGACGAGATGCAGACCCTAGCGCAGGACAAGGTATGACTGAACATAAGCTGGGCTTCCACCGGTCTGTAAATGATTACCCTGCAGACCTTGACCCATCCTCCTCTGGCGGCTGGGAACAAGGTACAGTGCTAGGCTACAACCCATCTGTCCGTCTCCCTTAGCTACCGGAGTTAGCCATCATATATACATAGACACCGCATTGACTGCTTCGGCCCGTTGTTGTGCTACGTCAACGTTGGCGTACGATCCGAAGGCCGACGCGGCGTCTATGTATGTATGGAGTTAGCCATACGGAGGGAGTTAGCCACCAAAAATTCGACCGGTATGGCGCTTGTACATCTGGGGGGTATACTATGAACCTCGATTAGTGGGTTAGCGAGGTATGTTGCGCTCAAAGCCTGGGTTAGCTGTCCTACGAAAGTCGCTCTCTTTTAGCGTCGCTATATCACCATGGTAACTTATGCTGGCAACCGAACCTGGTCGGGAGGAGGTGTTCAGCTACGACTTTCCGATTAGATCGGCTTCTTAAAGCTGAGCGCCGCTTCCTAGCCCCTCCTTTTTCCTCTTTCGGGACAGATCCGATCCCTTGGCATTGCCTGACTGCTCATTTCCACCGGGGACGTGAGCGTCGCGTTACGGCTGCGTCGCGGTCACCGCTGCTGACCGCTGCCACTCTAGTCAATGAGAGCATTTCCACCGGGCGCACCGCAGAACGTCTCAGCAGCGTCCCAGGAGCGGCGCGCCTGCAGCCGCAACGCTATCTTTACGCAGCGTTCTATTTTTGACGGGAGCCGCTGCTGAAACGCGTCAATTTAAACAGAGCAGACTGACCGGGCAGGAAGTGAAATAGTAAAAGCCATAGAGCATCCGGTCAATTTTCAAAATAAAAACACCCTCCCGATCGAACACGGCCACAAATCGTTGTCGTTTATAACTGACTTTGTCTATAGGCTACAGCACAACACATTAGGACATAGCAACAATAAACAACACTAAACACAATTAAACCAGACAAAAAAGTAAACATTTACTATATAGCCTACCAACTCATGGTAGAAGCACACAAATCTAGGAAAAACGACCAAATCAACAGCAAATCAACTTCTGACAGACAAAGCAACTTCGGAAATGCAAAGTAACCTTTTATTTGTTTGTTCTATTTTGACATCCACAAATTATCGCGTGGTCTCCTGATTCTCACGTGGTCTTGTAGTTCTCGCGTGATCCCGCGAATCCAGCCGCCTCGCAGCGCTACGCTGCCGTAACGCGTCCGGTGGAAATCGACGCAGGGCAGAGGACACAGCCGTTCCGCGGCGCTCACGTCCCCGGTGGAAATCCGGTGTGAGGATATTCTGTATGAGAGATACAGGTTCTCATCAGAGGGTATTCTGTATGAGAGATACAGGTTCTCATCAGAGGATATTCTGTATGAGAGATACAGGTTCTCATCAGAGGATATTCTTTATGAGAGATACAGGTTCTCATCAGAGGATATTCTGTATGAGAGATACAGGTTCTCATCAGAGGATATTCTTTATGAGAGATACAGGTTCTCATCAGAGGGTATTCTTTATGAGAGATACAGGTTCTCATCAGAGGATATTCTTTATGAGAGATACAGGTTCTCATCAGAGGATATTCTTTATGAGAGATACAGGTTCTCATCAGAGGATATTCTTTATGAGAGATACAGGTTCTCATCAGAGGATATTCTGTATGAGAGATACAGGTTCTCATCAGAGGGTATTCTGTATGAGAGATACAGGTTCTCATCAGAGGATATTCTGTATGAGAGATACAGGTTCTCATCAGAGGATATTCTGTATGAGAGATACAGGTTCTCATCAGAGGATATTCTGTATGAGAGATACAGGTTCTCATCAGAGGATATTCTGTATGAGAGATACAGGTTCTCATCAGAGGGTATTCTGTATGAAAGATACAGGTTCTCATCAGAGGATATTCTGTATGAGAGATACAGGTTCTCATCAGAGGATATTCTGTATGAAAGATACAGGTTCTCATCAGAGGATATTCTGTATGAGAGATACAGGTTCTCATCAGAGGATATTCTTTATGAGAGATACAGGTTCTCATCAGAGGATATTCTGTATGAGAGATACAGGTTCTCATCAGAGGGTATTCTGTATGAGAGATACAGGTTCTCATCAGAGGATATTCTGTATGAGAGATACAGGTTCTCATCAGAGGGTATTCTTTATGAGAGATACAGGTTCTCATCAGAGGATATTCTTTATGAGAGATACAGGTTCTCATCAGAGGGTATTCTGTATGAGAGATACAGGTTCTCATCAGAGGATATTCTTTATGAGAGATACAGGTTCTCATCAGAGGATATTCTTTATGAGAGATACAGGTTCTCATCAGAGGGTATTCTGTATGAGAGATACAGGTTCTCATCAGAGGGTATTCTTTATGAGAGATACAGGTTCTCATCAGAGGGTATTCTGTATGAGAGATACAGGTTCTCATCAGAGGGTATTCGCTGTTTGATCGTCCTTGTTGGACCTTATGTAATGCTACAAAAAGAAGCCGTGCGCTTACTGTTGCGATGTTTCGCCACGGGTACATATTTGCATACAGTTGGTGATGCCGAAAATATAACCAAAAGTACAGTGCGCCATGCGATACGCGAGGTTGTATCTGCTGCCCTAAATACACTGCTACATACTGTATGTTCGTGGTGTTTCCCAACTTTTTGCCAACACAAACTGTCAAGGAAGGATTTTATCAACTTGTAGGTAAAAGAAAACACCTGTATACGAGTGGCATAGTGGCGGTAGCGCGTCAGGCTTGAGTTTCTGCGTGCTGGGTTCAATTCCCAAGTTAAGTGCATTAATGTGTAGTTTAATAAGTTATATTTCTTATGTCAATTGGAATACTTATTCATTAATGTTATGGAATTATCCAGTTTGGTAATCTAGATGGGGTAAAGGCATGATGATGGACAGGCAAGATATGAACCCGTCAGCTCACATCCTAATCCACCACACCGCCGTCGCTACCTTCCAGCACATGCAGTACGTTTCTTACATATAGGATGTATTTGAAAGGAATTCCCTAAATTACACAATAAAGCAAGTTGGAGGTTGCTTTTGCATTTTGCAATCATATGCACTCTATTGGGATTAATGGCGAACAATTCTGCATTTGGCATAGTTATGTTTAGACAATTAGGCTATGCAGAATCTTTTCACGCATTCACAGAATCTGCTGTTTTTTTGCCAGCACGCCTCCCTAGCCTTATTATGGGCTATAACTGTATCGCCCCTTGCCGTTATTTGCTTTTTAAACTCCTCGTATGAGTTCATAATCACTACTTGCTCCCGTGTCCGCTCCGTCAGGATCCATGTCGTCAAGGTGGATAATTGGGTTACGCCCATTTTATGTGAACGCGCATTGAAACTAAAGCGGAAAACCTGAAAGCTTAACAAAGTGACTCGTAAGTGAGCTTCGTGGAACCGTTTGATCGCGAGTTTCGTATTTGTCGACCCAGGTTGTCCAAAGAAAGCCCGGGTATGTTCAGCGAGCTTCGTAGTATCCCCCTGCTGACGTCATGAGAGTTTATGTTGCTGATATTGTTCTGTACAATCCTAAACCAACGCAGAAACATACGTAACCAATACGTAACCACGGCGCTCCCACATGAGACACGCTGCAGCTGTTTCAAACACAGTGTTCCCATAATGACAAATCATTTCACAATTAATGACTAAACAACGACCAAAAAACAACAACTAACATAATAACAGTCCAATGCTCCCGAGCCATGTGACTTTAGTAGAACATGCTAGCATATGATATTCTCTAGTCGCCAACATTGAAACATGCTAGCTTTTTTTTAAGTGATGTAAAGTGAGACACTTTTTACATTTGTTCCCCTCCAAGCGAGCTGAAATGATATATCAGTTAAATTTACACATTTCCCATTAATTCAGGATGTTTTCTTGCAATGGAAATTATTAGAATGTATTCAGGATGAAGGGCAGTGAAAATATGATGTTTTTTTTAAAAAGTGGTCTTGTGTCTCACTTTACCCCAGTTTAGGGGTAAAGTGAGACAGACCAGAAAAGTCAATGGGGTAAACTGATCCACTTACTTTTTCCACTCTGAAACTACCATAACAACATATGTTTCAAGAGTTAGAATCCTGACAACTAGCTTGACAACCTCACATTCCAGAACAAATGTTGGACAAGTAACAGAATCATGGGGATTGGTCAATTAAGCACATTTGTTCACCTTGTAGTGTTGAACCCACTACAAAATATTCATTTTGTATATGTACTGTATATAAAAGCCTTAATATAAAAATGCCAGTAGCCTATGTACAATTGAACACAGCCCACACACACACACTTTTAAAATAATAATAATAATAATAATAATAATAATAATAATAATAATAATAATAATAATAATAATAATACAATAAAAACAATTTCAGCAAACAGAACACAGTCTGGGGGTCAGAACACAGGACCCTTACAGCCAGCTAGAACAGCCTGGGACTCGACCCACAATTAGAGCATCAGTCATTCTCTACAATTAGGCGTCTACAACTACTCTATATTCCAGCCCTGAAGACTGCAGGGGAAGACGAAGAGCTGCTCTCTACGTGTGGTCCCTCCAGGCGTCTTGGGTTGAGGCAGCTTCCTTACTGTAATTATTAATTACATTAAAAATATGTTTAAAACTAAAAAGTGAGACACTGGGTAAAGTGAGACACTGTATCACTTTACCCCACAGCATTTGTCTCACTTTACCCCACCTCCACATTTTTAGAAAAAATGACCTTTCTTAGCAATTCAGGCTAACCTTCAGCTAACATCATGACATGATGTTATATGTTGGTAGTTCATCAACAGGTATGATATAAGTTTTTCTACCTGAATCAATTTGCTTTGGCACAACAGCTGATTAAGTTGACAGCAAGAAAATGTACTTTTACATGCAAAAAAAATGTTTTTTGGAAAAAAACATGCTTACATCAGCAAAATGAGCTTCTCTCCTTTATGGGCAAGGGTAAATGGGAGGAGCTTGAAAACAAAATGGTCACATGGGCACAAATGTGTTCTGTTGCCTAGATACAGGGCGTGTCTCACATTACCCAGTGTCTCACTTTACCCCACTCTCCCCCCCAAAATGCAGAAGATGTAACAAACTAAAGCAGAATAAAACGTATGTAGGCTACTGTTGCCATTAACTTTAGTTTTTTTGAAAAACAGGTGTTAATTTGGCCTGCTTGTAGTAGTGGCCTACTGAGTTGTGTTTGGACTATGTGCCTGTAATAACTTGATAATAATAATAATAATAATAATAATAATAATAATAATAATAATAATAATAATAATAATAATAATAATAATAACTTGTTGTTCTGTGTACTGCCTTGGCATGCTATTGAGTGAAGGCTATGCATGTGCGCTACCAAAATTGTTAGCATGAATTAATTGAGATTTGTCATGTTGTACCTTTTCTTATGAATGAATGAATGAATAAATGAATTAGACAACCTTGAGTTCCAAAACAGTGAGAAGCCAAGTGTGTCTGTGAACTGGGTGCTGTCAGGTCATGTGACCGTGTGGCTGTACATTGGTGTGTAGTATTAACAGGGCTGAGGAGGCTATTAGCTTATGTGCTATTTATGCTCAGGCTGGGTCACCAGTTGAGTTAGTATGTCGTCTGAAACACACAATACTTTCCCAGTTTCCCTATGACAATATAAAACCAACACATGTTTTCACATTTCTAGTACATTTGACCAGATACAACTTACACTGCTACCTACTAGAGATTCACATACATCCCCAGTCCAGCAGCAGCCTACAGGTTTGCGACTCTCAAAGTGATGGAGGTGGTGGAGACGTATATCTCCATCGATTTCCATCCTCTTTAAATACAACGTGGCACGACAAATGTTTTACTCCTGTAATGAGTGATTCAGAGAGGGACGAATCACGCTGTGGTTAGCAGCTGTGTTAGCCCATTGCAGCTGTGTGTTAGCCAGAGCAGAATGATGTTGTGATATTGTCCATTGACACGCACAAAGCCTAGCACCGAGTGAATAACCGAACGAGTGAATAACATGACTGGATGAAAAGTGCATTTCTGTTTCTTGGTGTGTTAAAGGAAGTTATATTAATGTGTAATGTCAAAATGTAATGTTGGCCGTGGTTCGACTGTATGTATCACCTTCATGTGTATGGACTTCATAAATGACCTGCAGACAGAAGGACCTTCAAATCCTGTCCATTCCTCTTGTGTTTCAGTGAGCACCCCTAATTTCCCTGATTTACATATCGCTGTCAATCACACCCAATGGAATCCAATCAGAAAGCAGCGGATGAACTGGCCGGGACCCAGAAGGAGGTGGCCCTCAGGGCCCTGATACAACGCACAGGATACCAGCTGCTCCAGGTGTGTGTGTGTGTGTGTGTGTGTGTGTGTGTGTGTGTGTGTGTGCGTGAACCGTATGCATAAGACATTTACAGGTACTAATGGTCGTTAAGGAAAGCCGCTAACGATCTGAACAAACACAGCGCTACTGAAAAGAAGTGCTAACCTCTATTCCAGCCTCAAAGGTTACGACAACAGCCTTATCTGTGCACTAGAGTTCATATCTGCTCCATGTAATGATTGAGCACAGGCCTGTCTGTGGATAGCGGTGAATAATAAACACATATACCCTTCTTTAAGACAATATCACCAGGAGGACCCCTTTAAAGAGCATATAGCCGATGTGTCAAAATAAAGACAAAAAGCAAGAGAGGGATAAGAGACAACCGTCTCATCTTTTCTATTGCCTGAGGAACCGAAAACATGTGTGTTGGGATATGTGTTAGCGTTAGCCTAATTTGTGATATTTTTCATGTTACGTCACATCATTTTTCACGTCAGGTTATACAAGGAAGGTGTGGGGCTCGTGTTTAACCGCTGAAACACATAGCAGTGGTGACATCAAATCTGGGATTAGACCAATACCATTTCAAATGCTAATTCAATTATACTGATTGATTCATTTTGTTGATAATTTATATATTTTTATTTATTCATAATAATTTACTTTGGATAAACCTATAAGGCATTATATACTGTATAAGAGCAACAGTAATCGGGCACATTTGACTCTAGATATAGATTCTAACTTTGTTTTATTCTAATAATGAGAACAAGTCTCTCTCATTTGAAATACTGTAAAGTTGAGCCCAATAGAGGAAGGCCAGGCAAGGTCAAGTACTTTAAAACCAAACCTCTTCTGGAGATTGAGCAGAGCTGGCCGGGACCGGACCTCAACACCCTGGCTGTAAGAGGATTAGAGCAGTGTATTAGAGAATATAACCATATCTTACACATACACGATATCTTTATGCACATATTAATGTCTCATCTTAGAAGTATGAAGATGGGACTTGTGGTTAATTACATACCTGTGTGCTGTAAGATACTGTAGCTGTGACTGTCAAGTTAATTTAAGCATATATTCACTGAGACGGATTAAACCGATGATGTAGATTTAAAGTTATGACTTGGGTTTTTGGACCAAAATGTCTTTGCCTGCCTGCAAAGTTCTTGCTTAGTGGGGCGTGTGTGTGTGCGTGTTTGTTTGTGTGTGTGTTTGCACCACCATGTGGGCGATGTACGCCAGCGCAGAAAAAACATGACCAACCCTTTCCTGCTCTTCTCTCTCCTCTTAATCACCCCTATCTTGCCCTCTATCTACCTATCAGTATCTCTCTCTCTCTCTCTCTCTGATGTGGTTTATGTGCGTTAAGTCATCCTGCTGATCCATGAAACATAATTATTTTAAATAATATAAAATCAGATCAGATTCCCTCCTGGTCCCATGGTTCAGTCAGACTGCCTGTATGTTGTATTATTTACTGCACAGCTTCATTGAATCCTCCATTCGGCATTCAACGGTTGCTTCTCCTGACTGATATGGCTGTGTCTCCTCCATGCAGGAGAACGGCCAGCGGCGGTATGGAGGGCCCCCGCCGGGCTGGGAGGGGCCCCCGCCGGAGAGAGGCAGTGAGATCTTTGTAGGGAAACTACCCAGGGACCTGTTTGAAGATGAACTGGTGCCCCTCTGTGAGAAGGTAAGGAAAGGGAGGAGCAACACATGCACACGCACACACACACACACACACACACACACACACACAGAATAGTGTAGAGGCTAGGCTTGACCAAAGGGCAATGGGTTCAATCCCCTATCTCCGCAATCTACCTGTAGGCCTCCTTGAGCATAATCCCTGCTCCTTAATGACCTGTATCTGAATTCACTGTAAGTCACGATGGATAACGGTTATGCAAGTGTGGCTTTTTTACAATCTTATCTTCCATCTCTCCCCCCCCCCCCCCCTCCCTCCCTCTCTCCCTTTCTCCTCCCTCAGTTCGGCAAGGTTTACGAGGTGAGGATGATGATGGACTTCAACGGGAACAACAGGGGCTATGCCTTCGTCACCTTCACCACCAAACAGGAGGCCAAGACGGCCATGAAGCAGCTCAACAACTACGAGATCAGGTTTGTGGTTGTCGTGACGACGTCGACTCCCCAGCCCCCATTGCACCAATTCACCTCACTCCATGGAGAAATAGTGGATGGTGATGATGGTGATGATGATGATGATGATGATGATGATGATGATGATGATGATGATGATGATGGCTATTCAGTTATGTAAAAACATGAATAAATATTATGGATGGACACGCTAGTGCGCTAACCTAATGTGATTTCAGTTCAGCTCTGAATTCTTAAAGGGAAGGAGACACAGATTTTTTGACTGCCTAAAAAAAAAAATCCGTAAATGGCTCAAATGTCCCCAGGAACGGCCGTCTGCTGGGCGTGTGCGCCAGCGTCGACAACTGCCGTCTCTTCGTGGGCGGCATCCCCAAGACCAAGAAACGCGAGGAGATCCTGACGGAGATGAAGAAGGTGACGGACGGCGTCATGGAGGTCATCGTCTACCCCAGCGCCGCCGACAAGACCAAGAACCGAGGCTTCGCCTTCGTGGAGTACGAGAGCCACCGCGCCGCCGCCATGGCGCGCCGCAAACTGCTGCCAGGTAAGGGACCCGTCGAGTCTAACTACTACCACTACTGGACTTGATTGAACTTCTGCTCACAAACTCACAAAAGTCGGTTAAAACTGGAAGCCCGGTAGTGAAGAGCAAGGGAGACACAGCAGGGATGTGATGTCATCGTACTTACCGCCAATAAAATGAATGAAAGGAGGAGGACATTTCTAAACGTGCAGCGAATCAAATGACTGCCTCAGGATTTCTGAGGCAGTTAATGAGCTGCAAAAAAGAATAAATACAATAAAATATTAAAATATTACATTTTAAATTAAAATAATCTCAGTCAAGAATATCATGTAATTTCCATATGCTTGTGTGAATTCAAGCACGTAAAACAAAAAGCCTTTCTGTTGAGTCACTGGCCCTCACCGACTCACCTCCTAGATCATGGTCCGAAAGTGGGGAAACCTCCCTGTGATAAGATATGACACAGATAAGTTAGTCAATATATAACACATAGCTGTGCCACGGGTATCACCAATCCTTTATCAGAAACGTAGGTGGGAAAACACTTTGAACATTTCCCACAATATTATAAACTTTGCCATCTTCAATACTTCCTGTACCTTGTTTGTTTTTTTTTGCTTCGTTTAGCCGGTCTGGTGGTTTGTTCAAAATTCAATTCGATTCAACTTTATTTGTGTAGCGCATTTGATACAAAACAGTATGAAGCTCAGTGTGCTTTGCGTAAAACAACCAGGCTCTGAGGCCAGCGGACAGAGTGAGAGGGCCGGCTCAAATACAATAAAACAATAATAATAATAATAATAATAATAAAAGGCAACAAAAGGGCTATACAAAAAGTGCTCACAGTAAAAGAAGAAGACTGTAAATAACCAGAAGACAGAAGAATGATGAAATATGATAAGGCATTAATAAAACGGTAAAACTACATTTCAGTGGTGTGTTTCCTGATGCTTGACCAATCAATTGTTAAATGCTTCCTATTATTCCAGTGCATATAGTGAACTGCAGCATTATATGAAATTCAGAGGAAAATTGAAAATGAAATGTGAAAGTGCCGGCCGTATTAACTTAACCTCTGTCGTGTTTCACAGCCACCAACAAGACAGCGTTTTTACTCTATTTTCTTCTATTGTATTTATCCATGTCGGACTTGAGTGACCAGTCCCACTTGATTTTAGGTGACAGTTCTGCCTCGTTGCGTTTCCTCAGGCCGCATTCAGCTGTGGGGACACGCCATCGCCGTGGACTGGGCGGAGCCAGAGGTGGAGGTGGACGAGGACACCATGGCAACCGTCAAGATCCTCTACATCCGGAACCTGATGCTGCAGACCGCAGAGGAGACCATAGAGAAGGAGTTCAACAGCATCAAGCCAGGTAGACGCCACACATACTATAGTACTAGTAGTAGTAGTACTACTAGTAGTAGTAGTAGTAGTACAGATATTACCACAGGTGACTTTAACAGACCTATAGAGAAAGAGTTTAACAGCATTAAACCAGGTAGACGCCACACATATCATGTTGTCATGTCAACTGCTTGACATTTTTTATTCAGGCTTTTACTTATTTACTAAATACCAATTATTACCACCATGTTAATGTTGCTGAACGCATTAAAGTGACGTAATGTGTGCGTGTACAGGGTCTGTGGAGCGCGTGAAGAAGATCCGAGACTACGCCTTCGTCCACTTCACCCTGAGAGAGGACGCCATCACTGCCATGAACGCCCTCAACGGGAAGGTCAGATCCACCAGCGTTTTGGATCAGATGTTTAAAAGACATTTTCCATATTGCACCTCATTCATTGCACTTTTGTTCATAACGCTGCTGTCGAGAGTTGTAAGTCACGACAGTCGAGAGATCACATTTCGTTGTGTGGTACTTGTACATGTGCAATGATAAATAAAGCGTCTTCTTTAGGAGAGAGAGAGAGAGAGCAGAAAAAAGCAGAAGAGAGCAAGAATTTGAAAGTAAACGACCAAAAAAAAGCTTGGCCTCCCTCTCTGCTCTCCCTATCTTCCTCCCACTCCTCACTCATGGGGAAGCGTTGCATGTCAGGCACCTGTGATTGACAGGCAAGATGGCTTCCCTGAACCAAATCTAAATGGTCTCATACAGAGGCAGGCGCAGTCAACTCAAAATAGATCTTCACACAGAGCATTTCACTCCTCAATAGCTGAGGGATGGCTGTGCCATGTCTAACAAATTACACTCAGTAGTATAGCTCTTAAATCTTACCTACAGCAACTGGTTGTTGTGAATTGTTGTATTTGGTTATCTCTATCACTGTGGATGGCCAGTGAAGTTTTCTAATCTGGTTCCTACCTGTGAACCATCCTCCTGTCACCATAAACCCATCCGCTCTCTACACACCCCAGGTGATAGACGGCTCCCCCATCGAGGTGACCCTGGCTAAGCCGGTGGACAAGGACAGCTACGTGCGCTACACCCGCGGCACCGGGGGGCGGAGCAGCTCGCTGCTGCAGGCCGACTACACCGCCTACTCCCTGGGACAGGTGAGCGGGGGGGGCACCGCTGCTCCACGCTTAGCAGGACAGGGAAAGATGACATCATTTCGCTCCTCCCCCCTCTCCCTCCCTCCCCCTGCCTCCCTCCTCCTCCCCCAGGTGTACGACCCGTCGGCAGCCTACCTAGGGTGCGCCCGTGTTTTACGCGCCCCAGGCGTACGCGGCCGTGCCCAGCCAGTTCCGCTTCCCGCCCTCCAAGGCGCACGTCGGGGGGCGGGGCCTCATCAGACCGCCGTCCGTCAGAGGTGAGCGAAGAGACCATGACTCAGTGTTGTTTGTTTTGGTTTTTTATATAGTTATTTAATTGAACACTTTATAGCATGTTTTATAATTATAACGTGTTGGTGTAATTATGGACAAATTTATTGTTTGTTGATCAAAAGCCTCGAAAAGAGACTTGGAAATCGTTCACAAATCGGGTTTTTCAAATTGTTTGTGCTATTTAGTTAGTAGCTTTGATCATTAATTTATTGTTTTGGAGTTTAGTTTTTTTGTCACTCAAAAATTAAACGTGACATTTTTGAGTAACAAAGTGCACATTAATAACCTATATATAGGATATAAAGTGTGTTTACACCATACTGATCAATTGATTGATTGTACATTACTATCTGTTTATTTAATACCTGCTTGCTGCGCCTGCATATTACAGTCGGCAGACACTGAATCAAAAGCACAGATAAGAAAATGGTTGTTTCAGTATTGCTTTCAATCCTTTTGAATTCGAATCGCAATTAAACTTTCTTTGATAAAATTAAACCAAAGGATCAAAATCAAAAGACCCACACTGTCTTCACTTCAAATTCAGATTTCATAAATTTCATAAAGATTGTGATAATGATAAATCAAGTAATTATTAGTCAGACGACTTTCACAGCCATCAGATGATGTCACTGTACTGTGCTGGCTCAGCAGAAATCACCGGGCGATGCAGTTGTAGCCACGACAACAGGGAGAATGGTTCCTCCTTAGTGGAGTTAATTAATCATATTTGAGTTGATTGGTCCAAACGCTACACATTTTAGTAAAAGCAATACATTTAGATTAGATTCTATTAAATTAGATTATACAATATTATACATGATTAGACTAGATTAGATTAGACTATTAAAATATTTTAGGTTAGAACACATTAGTTTAGACTAGATTAGATTAGACTAGATGAGATTAGACTAGATTAGATTAGACTATATTAGACTTGATTCGATGAGATTCGACAAGATTAAATAAGATTAGACTAGATTAGATTAGACTATATTAAATTGGACTAGATTCGACTAGATTAAATGAGATTAGACTAGAGTAGATTAGACTAGATTAAATTGGACTAGAGTAGATTAGACTAGATTAAATTGGACTAGATTAGACTGGATTAAATGAGATTAGACTAGAGTAGATTAGACTAGATTAAATTGGACTAGATTCGACTAGATTAAATGAGATTAGACTAGAGTAGATTAGACTAGATTAAATTGGACTAGAGTAGATTAGACTAGATTAAATTGGACTAGATTAGACTGGATTAAATGGGGGGTTTTCCATACCAATGTTGGTTCATAAAAGCAGACACTTGTCTCTGAATCTGGCTACAACCGTATCGACATCTCAAGTTAATTGTTTTTGCTACGTTGATTTCTGGTGATTTGATTGATTTCACTGCCTTCTTGGTTTTCCTGTAGAAATTTACATGACTGTACCTGTAGGGGCTGCTGGGGTGCGCGGGCTGGGGGGGAGGGGCTACCTGGCCTACGCCGCTGGGGGGGGCGTCGGCGTGGGGCGCGTGGCGGCGGCCGGCGGCGGTGTCGGCGCCACCTACGGGCTGAAGGCGGAGAAGCGACCCGAGGACAAGCTGTATGACCTGCTGCCCGGCATGGAGCTCACCCCCATGAACCCCTCCGCCATGGGCCTCAAGCCCCCCGGGATCAAGCACCCGCCACAGGTGACTGGCGACAGGGTCAGGGTCACATGAACACTGAGTAATGATGAATGGAGTGGAAGTGACTAGAAAGAGACACTCCTATTTTTAGCCACATACAGACAATTCTACCTCAGAAAGTGCCAATGACAGCACCAGTAAGGCCAGGTGAAACAGGGTGATTAACAGAACCAGCTGACATTTAGTGTCACTGTGATAAGATCTGAATTACGATGTCCTTTTGCAGATTCCACAGAGACCACAGTGTAATGTAACATATCTATAGATATATATATATATATGAATGTTACCGTCATGCTAATCAACCCCCCCCGTATCAACCTAGCATCCTTAGCTTCCTTCCATCAAACTCCTAGATCATCACTCATTGTCCCTTTTCATTAGTATCTTTTGATACCCTTCAGTGGATGAGTTTTGAGTTTTCTTGTCTTTACTGGTTCTGTGGACTGTCTGCCCAATAAATGATCAGTAAAATGATCAGTTTACTTCAAGGATTTTGTTATTTCCCACTCCCCTAGACCTGAGCGGGTCGTATCACTTCTTTACTACCACTACTCCTGGCCGTCAGCAATCCCTCCTCCTCCTCCTTCTTCTCCTCCTGATCTCTGCGTCTCTCCCTCCAGCTCCTGGAGGAGGTGTGTCAGAAGAACAACTGGGGCCAGCCGGTCTACCAGCTGCACACGGCCATCGGCCCTGACCAGAGACAGCTGTTCCTCTACAAGGTCACCATCCCGGCCCTCGCCACGCAGTACCCCAACGTGTGAGTTGATCCACACATCCTCTTAGTCTGTTCTTGGGCGATTTTTATGTCAATTTCAGCGAATGCCATTTCAATGCAATGGCCTCAGGTGAATCAGTGAATAAAATAAAATAACAGACGTGTGAATCATCACTTTGACTGATCAACACCAACTGGGCTGCCTTGAAATAAGCCACCTCTCTCTCTCTCTCTCTCTCTCTCTCTCTCTCTCTCTCTCTCTCTCTCTCTCTCTCTCTCTCTCTCTCTCTCTCTCTCTCTCTCTCTCTCTCTCTCTCTCTCCATTTATCACTACAGTAATTATTACAGTATACTTTTACAGTATTTATGGATGGAAGCTCTTTGGATGGATGGACAGATAGACAGATGAAGGGATTAATGGAGGACAGACAGATGGATAGATGACACCATCTCTTCCATTGAATTCATGTCTCTCTCTGTGTGTCCTAGCCACCCCTTCACCCCTTCTAAATTGTGTGGTGCTGTGGAGGAGGCCAAGGTGCATGCGGCGGAGCATGCGCTGCAGACCCTGGGCCTGACAGCGGAGAGCGACGTCGCCGCCGCCAGCGCCGCTGTGACTTCAGTGGCCTTCCCAGGTATGTGAAGGTCCGTACCGAGAACCAAACTAACTTTTTTTGTTTTGTTTTAATAGAAACTAACTGACATTTTTGTTGTTGCTAGTTTTGGCTGTTTTCAATATTTTTGGGGGTTTTCATTTTGTTTAGTTTGTTTCTAATATTTAGATGCTTTCTTTGTTTGCTTTTAATATATATATATTTATATTTATTCTTTTTTTTATTTTTTTTCTCCTTCCATGAGTGAAAAGTTTTACTAACCATGTCAACTAACCACAAATTATTATTGTTATTTTGCAATAGGCCAACATGCATGTTAAACAAACTGTTAAAATATTATCAATTTATATGGGTTAGCACCTTTCAATGTAAAATCCCATAAGTAGTATTGTGAAATTTCATACAATTGATTTATTTTAATAAATGATAATAAATCAAGGTGTCCCTCCCTCCTCTGTCTCCAGGCTATGCGTTGGCCACGCCCACCTCCACAGCTGCGGTGGCGTCCCAACTGAAGCAGGCGGTGTCTCTGGGTCAGGACCTCATGGCCTACACCACCTACGAGGGATACCCGGCCTTCGCCATGGCAACCCGCCACGCTGACGGATACGGTGTGTTCTAGAAAAGGGTTGTTTTACTGATTAATTTTGTTTTTTTAATTATTTTTTTGGGGGGTGGGGGGGGGTCCAAGGACGGGATCACAGGAAGATCAAAACTTGAACTTGAACGCTGAATCCTGTGGTAACACAGGATTCAGCGCATGTGACCGTCCTACAATTTAAAATGGGTTCAAATGTTAAAATAAAAAGGAAGTATAAGTTCACCACTTCAAACTTTAACAGAAAAAAAGGTTCGGGTTTTGATCGTTTTTGGGAAAGTCGTGACCTCGCGTCCAAGGAAAGGGAGGCCACTTTTCTTGATGTCATCATTCTGATGTCAGTTGTTATTTACCATCTCTCAAATGTTTCTTTCTGAGAATTTTGCTATTGTCGTTTTGATATTGTTTTAATTTGCTTACTTTCTTTCTTTCTTTTTTCATATAGCTTATCTCATATTTTACAGTAGCAATCCAAGGTGAAATTTACATTTTATGTCAATTATTGAAATTAATTATTCCTTTAATTAAAAAATAATAATAATTAGACAGAATAGTGCGTTTTGTAGTATTTTAGTTAGTCAGGCTGTCATTATAACTTGACAACAAGTTTTTGGGACTGGGTTCTTTTTCTATGTGCATTTTTCTAAGTGGATTTGTATTTTTTATTTTTAGACGAAAATAAGCGTGTTTACTTTTTAAAACAAACAATGGCCATCACCTTTTTGTTATTTTTGTGTTAGTTATGGGTACATAACTCAAATAAGAGACTATACAAGGGGATATATATTTGCTTAAATATATTTTGAAGAGCCTCTTGTTCTAAGTCCATTTCCCTAAATAATATTTCAGTTGCATCGAGTTTCATACACGGGCCAATTTAATGTATTTGTTTTTCTAAATTTGCTTATTCTGTCGTATTTTCAAGATGTTTTTTTTTAACACTGAAAAAGAAAAAGTTCTCCCTTTTGAGACGTAGTATTGTTTCTGGTGTTTAAACTAAATAGTCCGCTGAGAGATATTTGTACTTTTCTCTCCCGGAGTAGCCGAGGTATAAGAACTGAAACATTTAGGAATAGTTTGTTGGTAACGCTTAACGCCTTCATGGGTCTGTGGTTTAGTGGTGTTTGAATATTTACACATTCATGTATTGTATTACTTTTTCCATTCCAGTCTTTTAGTCTTTATGTTATGGGACGAGTACTAGCATGTTATGTCCCAACTCTGTTTCCAGACCGAGGACACTAACATTTAAACCGTAATGACGCCAGAGAAATACCGGGCAGTAAAACAACAGGCAGTAAAACAACAGTCAGCCGTTCCATAGCATATTGTTTACCCATGTCTGAATGTTGGATACAGTTTTCTCATGTGTTGTAATGTGAAAATATGGTTTGCATTTAAACTCTGAAAAAAAGGTGACATTGTCGATGTAAGTCTTCCACAAATACGTCTTTTATTTATAACCCCCCCCCCCATCTGTTCATGACTTAACCAGTAGCCTCCTAGTTCTTGTTTGGACCACTAGCGTCTATTTGTGGGAGACAAAGTAAACTGTCAAAAATAGGTGAACATTTGAGAAAATGCTCCCTGTTTTCCACCTAATGCTAACTATATTACCACCGTCATGGGACCTTGGGTCACATGACATCTGTACATTGTGTTTTATATACATTGGTTTAGCTATAACAAGAATATATTAAAAAAAGGTATCGCATTTGTTAAGTTTTACACACAGTTCACTTTCTGGATTTTCATTTATACGCGCCTTAGTTTGGTTTGCAAGAGAAGTTAAGTGAACTTTAATTGCACTCATAACGTCTGAGCGTACAGACGAAGCACACTGCAACCAATCTCACATCCCCTGTTAAGTCATTTCATAAGTCTCAGGTCCGCTGTGGGCGTTGCTTTTCAAAACAATGACGCATGAACGACACATGCTAAACTATGAACTAGCCGAGCAGTGACAGTATTAAAAAGTGTGTGTAGCACTTAGAAGTTATTTTTATACCAGAAAAAAAATATTTAGCATTTTTGGGGATATTTTAAAAATAAATTCTCTGTACACTAATAATTGAACCGGAGACATATAGAGTTAATTAAAGAATTGGTTTTGATGGTAATTTGTAATGTTGAAGCCAACGTGTACGCTAGTATAACGGCTGTATTCAAAGAAAACTGCTTTGATGATTCTAATGTGCCTTGATCCATAATCGCCCCAATACAATGAATAAAACATTTGGAAAAATATGATTGAATGTTTTGTTTTTCATGACATTGAAATGATCACATTAAAAGTATGTTTGGCTGACTTTCAAAATTAGAGTACTAAAACAATAGTAGTTGTATAATTATTATTATTAGTGGTGGGCATAGATTAATTTGTTTAATCTAGATTAATGTCACTGTAATCTTGGAACTGACTAAAAGTAAGTCTGCGCGATCGTAACCCACCCCGGACCTACGACCGACGGGGGGGGGGGGTGTCGCCGGGCAGAGGACGCAGCCGTTCCGCGGCGCTTACCTTCCTTGGTGGAGATCCGGTATGGACTCAGCTCCCAACCCAACTTTGACAATAGATTATTTTATAACGGCGATAATTTTTTTAGCGCGCGATAAGAGTCTCGTGTTATCGCAGCGCGTTAACGCCGATAACGGCCCACCACTAATTATTATATAACCAAATCCGTACTTACAAGCAAGTAAAAGTTGTGGAGGGTGTGTGTTGTTGATGGCTGGTCTACAGCCTCACCTGGCCTGAGTCACACTGATTGGACTCTGGCTGGGTGGGGCTGCACACCTGGGGTGCAGAGCAATCATGGCACCCAGGATAAACCAGCTATCACCACACACACTCAGGAGGAGCCACTGTCATGGCAGCTTGTACCATCGGCTCGGTGAATACCACCTGCTCTCCAATAAACATATTGAACAACATCTAGCCGTGTCCTGTGTCGGAGGGCCCCCGGAAAAGCCACTTAGGTGGCGTGTGGTAGGAGCAACCCTGCCACAGTACTCAACTGAAGTAAATGAATGTGGAATGGATGGTTATTATTACACACTGACAGAGATGCTTTACATAATGAGATAATCCCGTTTATTAACATAATGAGAGTTGCTTCACTGATACCGTACAGTTCATCTACCGACAACATTTTCACCTGGGAGATCGATTTAGGTATGCCTTTTTTATGGATCCAAGCTCTTTGGATGATGGGTGGACGGATATATGGATGAATGGATGGAAGGAAGGATACATTATGGACAGATGGATGGACAGAGTAACCATGAAAGGACAGAGAGCAACAGAGGTGGTGTGGAGGGGGTAGATGGACGGATGGATGGATGGATGGATGGATGTAGACCAGGTGGGTGAATGAAAGCAGGACTACACCTCCCCCTTGCTCTTCAGTAGTAATAAGTCTGTGAGACGGTGAAGACAGCGGAGGTGCCGTTGTAGGCGGTGATGACGGGCCGGAAGCCCTTCATCTCCTTATAGTGACCGAAGTGCCGGATCCTGTAGGAGCCCAGCTGGGCCGACGGCGGGACGCGCCACTCCACTGTGGCGTTGCTCTGGCGGTAAGACCCCTTCACCCAGTGGAACCTGGAGGGGACAGAAGGGGAGAGGTGAGGGAAGGAGAGGTGAGGAGAGGAGAGGTGTGGTGAGGTGTGGTGTGGTAAGGTGAGGTGAGGAGAGGAGAGGAGTGGTAAGGTGAGGAGAAGAGAGGGGAGAAGAGGAGAGGAAAGGAGGGGTGAGGTGAAGTAAGGTGAGGAGAGGAGAGGGGAGGAGCGAAGAGGTAAGGTGAGGAGAAGATATGGGAGAAGAGGAGAGGAAAGGGTGAGGTGTTGTGTGGTACCACAAGTGAAGGGAGGGGAGGTGAGGTGAGGGGAAGAGAGGAGAGGAGAGGGGAGTTGAGGTGAGGTGAGGAGAGGAGAGGAGTGGTAATGTGAGGAGAAGAGAGGGGAGAAGAGGAAAGTAGAGGTGAGGTGTGGTGAGGTAAGGTGAGGGGAGAAGAGGGGAGGAGTGGAGAGATAAGGTGAGGAGGAGGAGAGGAGAGGGGAGAAGAGGAGAGGAAAGGAGAGGTGTGGTGAGGTAAGGTGAGGAGGAGGAGAAGAGAGGGGAGAAGAGGAGAGGAAAGGAGAGGTGTGGTGAGGTAAGGCGAGGGGAGGAGAGGAGAGGCGAGGGGAGGAGAGGAGAGGGGAGGAGCGGAGAGGTAAGGTGAGGTGAGGTATGGTGAGGTGAGGTGAGGAAAGGTGAGGGGAGGCGAGCCAAGATGATGTGAGGAGAGGAGAGGAGGTGAGAGGAAAAGAGGAGGGAGGGAGGGGAGGGAGCAGAGCAGAGGAGAGGAGAGGCTCGATAAGTAGTTGAGAGAGGAGCAGAGGGGTGAGGGGAAGCGGAGTGGCAGTGACAGGTGAGGAGAACAGAGAAGTGACTAGAAGACTACAGACGAGTAGAAACGCACAGCGTACCTCGTTTCCCATGATGCATCAGTGTGGACCACCTCCCAGCTTGAGGTGGTTTTCTGGAGCACCTCCACTGTGAGGAAGGTCTTGTCTCTCTGGAACAGAGACGAGTTAGAGAGTTGACAAGACATGAGGAGGATGAAGATGGGGAGGAAAGTAATACTGAATGAATGAATGAATGCATGAATGAATGAATGAATGAATGAACGAATGAATAAATGGTTTATTGACTTACTATGTCTCCAGAATGCCTGGGGTTACCTGCTACAAATGTGACAGAGACTACATCACCCTGTGAACACACACACACACACGCACACACACACACATGAGCAAATGTTTTGATTGATTCAGCAGTGATTGCATGTGTGTGTGTGTATGTGTGCATGCATGCGTGCTTGTACGTGCGTGTACGTACATGTGTGTGTGTGTGTGTGTGTGTGTGTGTATGTTTTTACCACTCTATAAACAGGCAGCACTTGCTCCAGCACTTCTCCAAAGCGTGTGTTGACTGGCTTCCTGTCTGCAGGCGCAGCAGGCAGCAGGTTGGGCAGCTCATCGAAGAACGGAGGCTCAGGACCCCTCTCAAGCTCTGACTCCTTACCCTACAAACAATCAACAATCAAACAAGAAATGATGACAGAGACAGAAGGTCGGACAGAAAGACGGATGGACAGACAGACAGACAGACAGACAGACAGACAGACAGACAGACAGACAGACAGATCACCTGTGCGATGGCCCTGGCCTAGGTGTCTGAATTTCTGCAGGTAGGCACCGAGCGTATGGGGGCCGTAGATGGTCGACGCCCCTTCGTACCTCTGGATCTGAGGAGGGATACGGTCACTAGGGGGGCATAGGTCATGAGCAGAGCGGTTGAACCACTGAATCTCTGTTGTCTCTGAAGACACACACACACACACACACACACACACACACACATACCTGGTATTCCTCGTACGTGGTGATGTAATGTGTGTAGACGTTACTCAGGCCTGCAATGACCACCACTGTGTCATTCAATGAACTTCCTGAATCCAGCTCCTAACACACACACACACACACAAGCAAACACACACATCTAGTAGTTAATTACTAGTCAGATAGTTTTTGTTAGATTAAGTATCTGTGTGTGTGTGTGTGTGTCTATACGTGTGTGTGTATACGTGTGTGTGTGTGTGTGTGTGTGTGTGTTGCCTGTTTGACCGCCTCTCGTATTCGTCTCCCTGACATGGTTCTGTGGGGAATACAGCGAACATCCATAAAACTTGTCAGTGTTGCTGACAAGGTGACACCCATAGACATATATACATAGACGCCTCATGACGTGCTGGAACGTAACCCAGCGTCGCCGCCATATTGGTTGGGTCTCCTCACTCTAGTCTAGCATAGGAGTTAACGGGAGAGCAAGCTATGCAGTATGTTGTGCAGCTTACGGCGCAGTATTGACACCAGATCGCGTGGGATTACCTTTCACAAGTAAGATTGAACAATAATTCTTATTATTTTAAATATATATATATATATATATTAATTTGTCCTGTATCATAACTAAATCTCTGCCATTTGTAACAAACCAAACCGTGTGAAAATCCGGTAAAAATTCGGGGAGTTATGCTTATTATTGTAGTTGGGGATACGCCTTCCTCCATAGAAATGAATGCACTGGGGGCGCACTGGGGACCCATCCAAGATGGCGGCCGTGCTGCTACGTCAGCTCTAACGGGCAGCGTCAGTCTATGAGGCGTCTATGTATATATGTCTATGGTGACACCTACCAGCCGAGCCTCAACAACGTAGCCCGCCACGCTAGCAGAGTAGCGTTAGCAACAGAATCACCATGTCATGCTCTTACGTCATCTCTCCCGGCACGGCGACCACGGCGATGGAGCCGATGGTGATGATCTGCACGTCTACTATTTCAGGATGCCAGGGGATGCAGCCGGGCATCTGCAGACAGGAAGTCATCAGGCCAGACAGGAAGCCACGAGGCTGTCATTAGGTCATCAGGCTGTCATTACGTCATCAGGCCAGACAGGAAGTCATGAGGCTGTCATTACGTCATCAGGCCGGACAGGAAGCCACGAGGCTGTCATTAGGTCATCAGGCTGTCATTACGTCATCAGGCCAGACAGGAAGTCATGAGGCTGTCATTACGTCATCAGGCCGGACAGGAAGTCATGAGGCTGTCATTAGGTCATCGGGCTGTCATTACGTCATCAGGCCAGACAGGAAGTCATGAGGCCGGACAGGAAGTCATGAGGCTGTCTGTGGGGGGTTTATGTGGAGTGTGTGTTGTTGGTGGCTGGTTTACAGCCTCACCTGGCCTGAGTCAGTCTGATTGGACTCTGGCTGGGTGGGGCTGCACACCTGTGGTGCATGAGCAATCATGGCACCCAGGATAAACCAGCCATCAACACACACACTCGAAGAGGAGCACCGTCATGACTGGATGTACTATCAGCTCGGCGAATACCAACTGGCCTTCAACTCCAATAAACACCTTTGAATAACATCTACCCGTGTCCTGTGTCGGAGGGCCCCGAAAGAAAGCCACTTCGGTGGCGTGTGGCCGGACTTACCCCGCCACACTGGCGCCCAATGTGGGGCTCCTCCGACCAGGACGGGACACGGAAGGGCTGTCCAAGCTGCACTGGAGCCATCAGCCGCGGCAGAGGACAGCCACCCCAGCACCAGCTCCCCCTGAACGGCAGCGACGGCCAGCGGAGGAGCGGGGAGGCAGCGCAGCGACCGCCACCGGCAACCGGCTGCAGCTAGCCTCCCCCGGATCCAGCCTGGAGCAGCCCAGGCCAGCCGCCCCTCTGCCAGGGGACCAGGAGCCCAAGGCCCCATGCTCCAGGAGGAGATGGGAGGGGGATCGTGCCTCGTCGCCCTGGTGGAGGGGGGTGACTACGAACTGTTCCAGGCCCTCCGAGAGCTACCTCCGCGGCCCAGCTGTCGGGCCTCCTCCGAGCCCATCCAGCCAGCCCCTGCAGCCAGCTACCCCCAGAGACACCTCCGCCAGCCGGAGCAGCAGCCCCAGGCCTCCGGTCTCCGGGACGGAGGGGGAGGGTGGGGTGGGCGTGTGACCCTGGGGAGGTGTGGAGGTAGTGGGGTTTGGGGGGGCTGTGTTTATTTTTTGTTTAGGTATGGCAACCCTGAAAAGAGTCCAGGTTTTTTGTAGGTATGGTAACCCTGTTCAGAGTCCGGTATGTGTTTTTTTTTTTTGTTTGCTTGGATGGGGGATGGGGGGGGGGGGGGGGGGGGGGGGGGGGGGAGTAGGCGAGGCCGGATTCTCCCCGGCCTCAATCTGGTGTTGGGGATATGTGGGGGGTTTATGTGGAGTGTGTGTTGTTGGTGGCTGGTTTACAGCCTCACCTGGCCTGAGTCAGTCTGATTGGACTCTGGCTGGGTGGGGCTGCACACCTGTGGTGCATGAGCAATCATGGCACCCAGGATAAACCAGCCATCAACACACACACTCGAAGAGGAGCACCGTCATGACTGGATGTACTATCAGCTCGGCGAATACCAACTGGCCTTCAACTCCAATAAACACCTTTGAATAACATCTACCCGTGTCCTGTGTCGGAGGGCCCCGAAAGAAAGCCACTTCGGTGGCGTGTGGCCGGACTTACCCCGCCACACTG
Source organism: Merluccius polli (assembly GCA_030340625.1). Lineage (NCBI taxonomy): Eukaryota > Metazoa > Chordata > Actinopteri > Gadiformes > Merlucciidae > Merluccius > Merluccius polli. The sequence continues at coordinate 33,177 of JAOPHQ010003529.1, read as the reverse complement.
TCATTACGTCATCGAGCGGACAGGAAGTCATGAGGCTGTCATTAGGTCATCAGGCCAGACAGGAAGTCATGAGGCTGTCATTACGTCATCAGGCCGGACAGGAAGTCATGAGGCTGTGATTACGTCATCAGGCCAGACAGGAAGTCATGAGGCTGTCATTACGTCATCAGGCCGGACAGGAAGTCATGAGGCTGTGATTACGTCATCAGGCCAGACAGGAAGTCATGAGGCTGTCATTACGTCATCAGGCCGGACAGGAAGTCATGAGGCTGTGATTACGTCATCAGGCCAGACAGGAAGTCATGAGGCTGTCATTACGTCATCAGGCTGGACAGGAAGTCATGAGGCTGTCATTACGTCATCAGGCTGGACAGGAAGTCATGAGCCTGTCATTATGTCATCAGGCCAGACAGGAAGTCATGAGGCTGTCATTAGGTCATCAGGCCAGACAGGAAGTCATGAGGCTGTCATTACGTCATCAGGCCAGACAGGAAGTCATGAGGCTGTCATTACGTCATCAGGCCAGACAGGAAGTCATGAGGCTGTTATTACGCCATCAGGCCGGACAGGAAGTCATGAGGCTGTCATTACGTCATCAGGCCAGACAGGAAGTCATGAGGTCTGTAAGTGCTGTTATTAAAATTGCTTACTAAAAATAGCTAAAATACTAAAATTCATGGTCATATGTTCATAAAGCATAATTCATAATAATTTCATGATATAATAATAATTATGTGTTTCATAATTGATTTCATGTGAGGTTAAAAAATGTAAAACATGAAAGTGATATCTTCTGAGCAGAGAAAGCAGCAATGTAGCGCAGCTCTCCCTGCAGCACAACGGGAGAGAGCCCCCACCCTTGGAAGGGAGGAGTTAGACAATCGGAGCTGTGGCGCAAACTTTGTCGCACTCACTATGACGCTGATATGCATGAACGAAGCAGCACACTTGCAGTCTAGTGTGTTACGGACTGTTTAAAGTTAGAAGGACGTATAAAGTCAAACACAGACGGTCAAAAAGACATTCAAAGGACTCAACAACGAAGAACCTCTTTACACAACAAGCGGCCAACGAGTTCTCACGGCATGAACAGCAGAGGGATGAGAAGAACGCCCAATAAATGCCCGTTTAAAAAGAACCGACCTGCGTCGTAATGTTGTGGGAAGAGCTACAGTGAGAACTCGACTGCTCAACGCGGGTAGGAGAGACGACAACCACAGCGAGGATCCAGCCTTCAGATACGCAAAGGCCCAAAAAGTAGGTGTCGGCATAGCCACTGCAAAGCAACGGAGATAGACTGTGTTGAAAGAGCAACGTTTCAAGCTACAGCCAAGAAGTTCCCGACCACAATCCTCAAGTTAAAGGTGGTGTGGGATGCGGCTAAAACTTGGAAATTGCAACACGGACTCAGATCTATTAACCCTGCATACAGAGCTTAGCCTACACGTTTTTTGGGTATCTTTCTAATGTGCTGGTATTTGCAGTTGTTACATGGCTGGATGGTTTAAGAAGAATTTTAAAGTAACTCACATAAGCAAGTGAACGAGAGTTTAAAGGTTTATAAAAGTATTTGCATTAAGATTGCAATCTTTTGTTGTTTATCAAACTAAAGGGTTTAAAAGCATAAGTCATTTTGTATTTCATGATAAAGGGTTAAAATAATTAATTTTGTTTTCACAAGGGTAATTTAAAGACATTTAAAGAGTAACAAGCTCATTTGTGTTTATTGAAGTAAATTGTTTAAACGACAATTCATTTGGTTTTCAACTAAACTAAGAAGGTTAAAAGGGAACTACATAGTGTTTTGTTTTTTATTTTTATTCTTGTGAAAAGATAAACCAAGGTTAAAGGGTAACTCCACTGTTGAAAAAAAAATATTTCTGTTATTTAAAGAATAAGTGATTTAAGATAATTCTAAGCAGATTTCCTCTGCATTTAAGGGTTATTAAGTGTGTTAAGATAATTCTAAGCAGATTTCCTCTGCATTTAAGGGTTATTAAGTGTGTTAAGGTAATTCTAAGCAGATTGCCTCTGCATTTAAGGTTTATTTCACCTTTGCCAAGGTTATTTATTGTTTTTGAAGCCAATTTGAACATTCAGTCAGTAGGTTTGTACATATAGTTACACACACTAGACACAATTCAAGCTCATTACTCTCACACGTTCTATAACACACACACACATTCATTCAAAATGTCTGACCCAAGCACCACAAACGGCCAAGAAGATGACACCCAACCTCCTCAACCACAAGTTACCGAAAACGCCAATGTATCTACTCTATCCGAGGCTACAGCCACTGAATCCGAAGAAGTGGAAAACCTACGGAAAAGTGAAAGAAAACGAACTCTGACCCCGAAGGGAAGAGAACTTCAAGAAGAAAGGCTGCTGAGTGTGCAACGGCGGTACAATAGCATTTACTTAAGATGGAAATGCCACGCAAGAATCAGCAAAGAAATGTTGGATGAGAGCCCTGGAGACTCCTCTGAAGACGAATTGAAAGAACTGATTAAGAATATTGAAAGAAACTGTTCCGGTGTAAAGACCGTCTATGAAGAGTTACGTCAACTTGAGATCCCTGAACAAGACCTACGGCGTAAGGTCGACACCTGTGTGTCTCTTTCAGAATTCATTGTTCACAAAGCAACAAGGCAACTTCAAGGACATTACTCAGAAGAGGAAGAATGGCCTGATTTTGGATCAATCCTAAATTCAACAGGATCCTTGTCAAATTCACAGTCTCGGCATTTAAAATGTGGTTCTACCCACTCTAGCAGCAACACATTAAAAAGAGATGAGGCTGCAGCTGAAGCCGCTGCATCCAAAGAAGTTCTGTCAGTGTTGGACGAACAAGAGGGTGAAACAAGAGAACTGTTGAGGCTACAGGCTGAAGAAAAGCAAAGACAGGCACAATTTGACTCTGAGAAGCTAGCCAGACAACAAGCGATGGAGGCTGAGACACTGGCCAGACAACAAGCGATAAAGGAAAGACAACGAAAGATTGAACGCCTAGAAGAAGTGAAGAAGTTGAACGCTGCACAAGCTCGAGTGAGGGTCTATGATGCAGCCGAAGGCAATTCCGTTCATTCCTCAAACACTCCTAACATTCCTCAAGCCCAGCCAATAAAACAAACCCTCAACATTTCAAGTTCCCCATTTATTCCTCAACCCAAAACAGTTACAATACAAGCTCCCCAGGTCACAAGTTCCCCTTTCATTCTTCAACATCACCAAGTCACTAGTCCCCAAAGTCAACCTCAAGCAGCTCCAACGCCCTTGCCCCAAGGTCAGAACAGTCTTGATTTGGTCAACGTGCTAGCAGAAGCTATAAGTTCTAATCGTCTCCCAGCTCCAGAGCCCACAGTATTCAATGGTGATCCGTTGAAATTCAAAGACTGGCAACTATCTTTCAGAGTATTGATAGATAAGAAAAACATTTCGAAAGAAGAGAAACTGTACTATCTGAGAAAGTACGTGGGTGGCACTGCAAAGAAAGCCGTCGAAGGTTTCTTCTTACCAGGCACCGAAGAAGCATACGACACAGCCTGGCAGCTGTTGGAAGAGCGGTTTGGAGACCTATTCCTAATTGGGAAGTCCTTCAGGGACAAACTGCATGCATGGCCAAAGATAAGTTCTAGGGATAGCCATGAGCTAAGAGACTTTGCAGATTTCCTCAAGGGCTGCGAAGCTGCGATGCCTTACATTGACACATTGAATATTCTCAACGACTGTAATGAGAATCAACAAATTCTGCTGAAGTTACCAAGATTGGTTGGTGTCCAGTTGGAACCGCAAGGTAAATAAGGCCAGAGAAGAAAGGGCTCAGTACCCTTCCTTTAAAGAGTTCGTAGACTTCCTGTCAGAAGAAGCAAGAATTGCTTGTCATCCCGTATCCTCAATACAAGCACTCAGGAGTACCGAAGGTGAGAAACCAAGACAATCACAAGCACTCAGGAGTGCTGAAGTTGAGAAGCCAAGACAATCACGAAACCAACCCATCCGAGCAAAGGCCCTGTCCACAAATGCTACACCAAATAGCAACCTGTCGTGCATCTTCTGCAAAAGATCTGGACATATCCTTGCCAAATGCAGAGGGTTTGCAGAAAAGACAGTTCAAGAGCGTGTTAAGTTTGTGCAAGCGGAGAAGCTTTGTTTTGGATGTTTAGGGGCTGGCCATCGATCTAATGTATGTGAACACAAGGGAACCTGTGAAAAATGTCAGAAGAAACACCCTACATGTTTGCACGATGACAATTTCAAATGGTCAATGTCTACAAGGGGAGACAACAACGATAATGCAGGCACAAAGGAGATAGCTGCAACAGCAACGACTCACAGAGTCATACGAGAAGGTTCAAACACGAAAACCTCAGCAATCATACCAGTCTGGGTCTCATCCTTAAAGGAGCCAGATCACAAAGTTCTTGTCTATGTGCTCTTGGACACGCAGAGTGATACGACTTTCATCCTGGATGAAGTAGCCCAAGACCTTAATACAAACAAAGAAAACGTCAGTCTGCGGCTATCCACGATGTCTACAAGGTCGAAAGTTATATGCTGTCAGAGACTGACAAACCTGCAAGTGAGAGGATATAACCTAGAGACGAAGATTTCATTGCCACCAGTTTTCACCAGAGAGTTCATTCCAGTAGACAGGTTGCATATTCCAACTTCTGAAACTGCGCTAAAATGGCCTCATCTTGAACAATTGGCTGACAAAATTCCACCACCGTTGGAGTGTGAGATAGGCTTACTGATTGGCTATGACTGTCAACGAGCCCTTCTTCCAAGAGAAGTCCTGGCCAGTGAAGAAGATCATCCGTATGCACAACGGACTGATCTCGGCTGGAGTATCGTTGGCCACTCACATCCAGTAAGCGACTACGGCGATGCGATAGGAACCAGTCACAGGATCATAGTGCGACAGGTGACTCCTGCTGTACAGCCTTCAGTTGAGCTAAAAGGCAAAGTACACTTCGTGTGCAAAACGCAGGTCAAAGAGAATCTTCCACCTGAAGAAGAGACGGTGGGAGAAGTAGAAATGACAGATCCTGAACTTCGCCAGATCTATGTTCATGCGGTCAAGACGAAGGAAGTGAATTCAATTGTGAATCGATTCACGAAGTTTTCTGACTGGTCTAGAGCTGTGAGAGCAGTCGCCAGGCTCAAGAGATTCGTCAGAGAATTCAAGAAACTTCAAACAAGAACGAATGACACAACTAGCCTTGAAGAAAGGAAAGAGGCTGAAATCCTGATTATCAAGCAGGTGCAAGAGGAAGCCTTCGCCGACGACATCCAGAAGGTCAAGCTCCAGAAAGATGGCACTTTGAACAAGCGCAACAAGTTGCATCAGTTGAACGCCTTTCTGGACAAGAATGATGTGCTTAGGGTGGGAGGAAGACTATCCCAATCTGCCCTGCACTATGACATAAAACATCCTGCAATACTACCGAAGAAATGTCATGTGTCAGCCCTGCTCGTCAAACATTATCACGAGCGTGTACTTCACCAAGGAAGAGGCATGACCATGAACGAGCTGCGTGCCAACGGGATATGGATCTTAGGATGTGGAAATATGGTTTCCTCGCACATCTACAAGTGCGTAAAATGTAGGAGATTCAGAAGAACTACCGAGGTTCAACAAATGGCTAATCTGCCAGAAGAGAGAACTGAGACGTCCCCTCCTTTTACTTATTGTGGTCTTGACTGTTTCGGGCCCTTCATTGTAAAGGAAGGAAGAAAGGAGTTAAAACGGTACGGTCTATTGTTTACCTGCTTATGCTCCAGAGCAGTACATATAGAAACATTAGACGACATGACAACAGACGCCTTCATGAATGCGCTGCGGACATTCATAGCCATCAGAGGGCCTGTGCGACAACTAAGATGTGACCAGGGAACAAACTTCATGGGTGCAAGGAGAGTGTTTTCTGACCTGATTAAGGGAATGGATCAAGAACGTCAACGAGCAATCGGTTGTGAGTTCGTTATGAATGTCCCTTCGGCGAGTCATATGGGTGGAGTATGGGAACGCCAAATTAGAACGATCCGAAGCATCCTGACTGTCATGCTCGACCAGTCTGCTAGTAGACTCGACACTACAACCTTGAGGACATTTCTTTACGAAACAATGGCTATAATCAACAGTAGGCCACTAAGTGTCGAGCATCTCCATGATCCTACCGGTCCAGAACCCCTCACTCCCAACCACATATTAACCATGAAGTCATCTGTTATTCTACCCCCTCCTGGACAGTTCTGCAAAGAAGACCTCTATCTGAACAAGAGATGGAAGAGAGTGCAGTTCTTAGCCAATGAGTTCTGGCAAAGATGGAAGAAGGAATATTTGCTAAATCTCCAACAACGACAGAAATGGCAAAAACCCAAACGAAATTCACAAGTCGATGACATTGTGATCGTACAAGATGATAGCTCACCAAGAAACGAGTGGAAGCTCGCCAGGGTGGCAGAAGTTTACCCGAGTGCAGATGGCATGGTGCGAAAGATTAAGCTACTGGTCAGCGGCACCACACTGGATAAAGGCAAACCACACACCAAACCAATTCACCTAGATAGGCCCATTCATAAGGTAGTAACATTACTCGAGGCCAACTAAGTCACATGCATAAGGTCACATTCACTCATGTTCAAACATTTTTATTTGTTCTGTTTGTTTCCTTTGGTTACAAGAAAATCCCACATGTGGAATAATGAGTGATTTGGTGGGAGTGTAAGTGCTGTTATTAAAATTGCTTACTAAAAATAGCTAAAATACTAAAATTCATGGTCATATGTTCATAAAGCATAATTCATAATAATTTCATGATATAATAATAATTATGTGTTTCATAATTGATTTCATGTGAGGTTAAAAAATGTAAAACATGAAAGTGATATCTTCTGAGCAGAGAAAGCAGCAATGTAGCGCAGCTCTCCCTGCAGCACAACGGGAGAGAGCCCCCACCCTTGGAAGGGAGGAGTTAGACAATCGGAGCTGTGGCGCAAACTTTGTCGCACTCACTATGACGCTGATATGCATGAAGGAAGCAGCACACTTGCAGTCTAGTGTGTTACGGACTGTTTAAAGTTAGAAGGACGTATAAAGTCAAACACAGACGGTCAAAAAGACATTCAAAGGACTCAACAACGAAGAACCTCTTTACACAACAAGCGGCCAACGAGTTCTCACGGCATGAACAGCAGAGGGATGAGAAGAACGCCCAATAAATGCCCGTTTAAAAAGAACCGACCTGCGTCGTAATGTTGTGGGAAGAGCTACAAGGTCTTTATGTCACCCTTTACTATTGTTATTGATCACTAGTATTTTATTCTAAATACTATTCTATGGACTTGTATGCTTTACTGCAACATTATGATTTGGGGTTAAAAGGTTCTGTGCCGACCTCTCCAGTGTTGAGCAGGATAGGTTTGGGTCGGTGGCATTCTTGCGTCTCATTGGACGGTGCTCCCACCAGGGCGTCCCTGATGCCATCCCAGAAGGGGTCGCCTTCCACCGCCCCTACACACACACACACACACACACACATACACACAAGCACAAACACGGACAGCCATGCGCACACGTAAACACACACATCGCCATCATCATCATCATCGTTATCGTCATCATCATCATCATCATCATCGCAATCATCATCATGCTGGGTTTCATCCTGACCCTGGATGAAGTTCAGTACTCCTGCTCCGTCTGTGGTCCCTGCAGCGAAGCTGTGGCCCAGTGCTGGCTTACAGGTCCTGGCCTAGCATCCATACACACACATCCATACACACACACCCATACACACATCCATTCACACACACACACACACACACACACACAAGTGTATGTATTACTATTTAGGATAGGGTTGGGTTAGTTAAGGAGAGGGTAAAGTTTAGGCATCTGCTCAAGAATGATGGGCTAGTGCACGCACACACACACATACACGCACGCACAGGCACATGCGTGTGTATGTGTGTGTGTACGTGCATGTGTGCGTGAGTGTGTGCGTGTGTGTGTGCTGGCTGACCGTGTGTGTTGAGTTGATCTGTACGGTGACATCAGTCATGTTGACCCACTGATGAGCAGCGTGCAGAGACCCGGTCACCTCCTCCTCCGCCTTACCATACAGCTCCTGCAGGGAGCAGCAGCACACCAGAGGAGAAGTCATATAACGAATGAACGGGAAAATGCAAATGTGCGTTTACTTTGTCTTCTGAGCTCATTTTAATCATGTTAATCATGTCATGTTTTGTTTTTTACTTGCCCATTCCAATATTATTTCTAGTAGTTTATTTTAAATAAAAATCTATTCAACATAATATTCCTCTGCAGCAATGTATTTTTGCTGGCTGATGACTATGACCACATTTGCAATGTCAATCAATAATATGAAAAATGTAGGCAGACAGACAGGCAGGAACACAGACAGACAGACAGACACAGACAGACAGACGGACAGACAGACAGTACCTTGGCCTTCTTGTAGATGTTGTGTCCGATGATTCGGGTGCTTTCAAACATGTCCTCACCTGGACCAGATGCTCGACACATCTTTGTCTGCAGAACACACACACACATACACACACATCAATTTTGTGTATGTGTGTGTGTATGTGTGTGTGTATGTGTGTGTGTGTGTGCGTGTGTGTGTGTGTGTGTGTGGGTGTGTGCGTGTGTGCGTGCGTGTGCCCACCCCTCCTACAGGACAGGAGCTGTTCAGGTAGTCGCAGGGCAGACCGGTGTTGACACACACCGGCCCTCTGGTGTTGGGACTGACGTCGCCAAGGTTACTAGAGGAAAACCCAGCGACAAACGCACCCTGAAGCAGACAGACAGACAGACAGACGGACGGATGGTAAGAGAGATGTAGGTTTAATTGTGTTTGTGTACATATTATTGTTTTTTTTATGTGACTTGGATATCACTGAAGTAACAACTGCAAATGCTGCAAACACACACACACACACACACACACACACACACATGCAGACGTACGCACACACACACCTCTCCAGGTAAGGATCCCCTGTTTTGGTCCTCTTCTAACAGGTAGGAGGCGTATCCCATGTTGTCGCTGCTGACCATCCGATTGGTGGAATTCATACTGACAGCGTGGACAGCAAACCAGCTGACAGGAGGGGCGGGACATACATGACTTTCATAGAAATACAAATCCATACGGATACCATTCTGAATAAAACAGCTTCATTCCTCTTGGTTCAGATTTTCTGGACAGTTTTGTGTCCTCTGTACCTCAGCATACCGACGCCAACTCCGTCCGCATCCGTCAGCCTGAGCACCACCACCTGTTTGTCCGTGTTGGTTTTGTATCTGACGGTAAGACATGTGATCAATACGTTTGAGTTTTGATTACATACGGCATACATTTAGTTTGTTTTGTCATCATCATTACAATCATCAACATCACCATCATCACCCCCACCACCACCCACCTGTCCCTCTCCTCCTGGGGGTTGTTGAGGTAGGACTGTGGGCTCCGGTTCAGGCTGCTGTCCTCCAGCGTTCCCAGGCTCCTGTAGATCCGGCCCGGCTTGATGCTGCGATGGGCTAAGTCTACGCTCTGTTGAGGAACGCGTCGTTAAAAAATCCAATCGTCGTTACCTGAGATGCGATGTCTATTACAACAAAATCTATTACAAAATAACCCTAAAAATGTATTTTTGTTTACACTTAATCCAACGCAAACTATGAATACGATGAATTCAGGCACATTGAATTACAGGAGCAGGTCTGGGGCGTTAGGCGTTCCTCAGGGATGCCTTCAGGTAGGTAGGCTGTGGGCATTGGGGATCGAACCCAGAACCTTTTGGCTGGGAGTCAAACACCCTAAAACACACACACACACACACACACACACACCTGCACGATGCCGTCCACCAGGGCCTGGGCCGAGGATTTGATGTAGCCCTTGCTGGTGATGATGAACAGGGTGTACTGGAAGTAGCCGGCGGGGCCCGCGTGGGTGTGGGTCCCGCTCAGGACCACGTTGTCGTGGCGATACAGGGGCCCATACTTCACCTCCAGGGCCTTCAGAACCTGCGAGAACCAGAACAAGGTATATATATATATATATATATATATATATATATATATATATACATATATATATATATATATATATATACATATATATATATATATATATATACATATATATATATATATATATATATACATATATATCTCTATCTCTGACAGACAGACAGACAGACAGACAGACCTCCAGCCTCAGCCTCTGGGAGACCATCCCGACTTCGACGGTGACGAAGACCACCCTCCTCTTCCCGTCGTCCACGATGAAGGCCCTGCTGAACAGACGGGTGTGGATGCCCGCCGCCGTCTGCTGGGGGTTCGCATAGCCCATCTAGCGAAGGGAAAGAGAGACATAGAGATACAGAGAGAGAGAGAGAGACAGAGACAGAGACAGAGACAGAGAAAGAGAAGAGGGGGGGGGGGGGTTATGCCAAATTTGAGACAGTGTGTGTGTGTGTGTGTGTGTGTGTGTGTGTGTGTGTGTGTGTGTGTGTGTGTGTGTGTGTGTGTGTGTGTGTGTGTGTGTGTGTGTGTGTGTGTGTGTAAGGTCGATAAGAACAGACCAGAGGGATGTCAGCTGGGGGTCCAGTACAATCGGCCCGGCCCACACCGATCAGATAGGTTGGGTCTGGATCTTTAGGGAGGAGAGTTGGAGATGAGAGGAGGAGGAGAAGATGAAAGAGGAGAGGAAGAGGAGGAGGAGGAGGAGGAGGAGAGGAAGAGGAGAGGGGATGAGAGGAGAGAGGAGAGGAATGGAGGAGGAGGAGGAGGAGGAGGAGGAGGAGATGAGAGGCAAGGAGAGGAGGAGAGGCAAGGAGAGGAGAGAGGAGAGTAGGAGAGCAGAGCAGAGACCTGGGGCCTCATGTACAAAGCTTGCTTACGCACAAAAAAGCTGCGTAAGCCACTTCTCACGCAAACGTTCGGATGTACAAAGACTGACTTGACGTGAAAAAGTGCGGTTCTCCACGCAAACTAAATGCCTTGCTTACGCACATTTCTGCTGCATTTTGTCAGTTGGCGGCACATAGAGGCAATGCAGCGCAAGAACATTAGGCTACGCGATCACGAGTCATGAAGTAATATTGCAATATGGGGCTAGTAAAAAGTCGATTTGTACGTCGGGCTGCACTTCAATCATGCGTTATTGTTGTCGAGAGGCATAATGTGACACTATTGTAGATATTAGGCTAAACTTAAACAGACACATACAATTAAATTGTCAATATTGGAATTAAAAGTAAATTAAAAGGAAGCCCAAGCTATATTATTTTCAGTTACGACTTGTTTATTAAACGTTACATATTTTCAGGGCCACGCATGACATCTGGCCTAATGGATCTCTCTCCACGCATTTGTCGTGAAATTCTTGACTGCAATATCATTATTTGATGTTGCGTGGAGTAGGCTAAGCACAAGCCATTGTTACTTAAAATCAATCAATCAATGAACCAGTCGGACAATTTGTAATTATGTACATATTATTGACACCTTGGGTGTATGGGGACAGCCTATCGTCAGCATGCATCCAAATTAATGAGAATATTAAAGCACGCGCAAAATGTTGCAATAATCGAGAGGTTGACAATGGCAGTCTTGGCCTTGTTAGAAGATATTGCGAATGGTCGCATTCGAAATGAACGGGTGTCACGATGATGACTGGCTTATCAGCCGATTCAGATTTCCAAAAGCTATATCCTCTTGGAAATCTGCACTGAGTTGGGCCCGGGTTTGGAGAGGCAGACGGCGAGGAGTCACGCATTGCCAGTTCCAATACAAGTCCTGACTACGCTTGGTTTTCTAGCAACAGGATCATTCCAGAGGGAATTGGCTGACCGGTCAGGAATGAGTCAGGGAGCTCTGAGCCGCGCCATTGTTTTAAACGGGATCATCCGCATCTCAGCCAGGTATATACGGTTTCCATATGATGCAGTAAACCAAGCACACATCAAAGCGCAATTCGCAGAGATCGCCGGTTTTCCCAATGTAATCGGAGCGATCGACTGCACACACATTGCAATAAAGGCGCCATCTGAAGGGGAATATGCGTACGTGAATAGGAAACACTTTCATTTCTTAAACGTGCAAATAATCTGTGATGCCCAAATGCGCCTTACGAATATCGTGGCAAGGTGGCCTGGGTCAACCCATGATTCATTCGTCCTGACTAACAGCTCGGTTGGGAATAGGTTGGAGCCTGGCAGTGTGTGATGGGTGGCTAATTGGTAAAACACTTTAAAGCGAATTGACTTAAATCTATGTTGGGTAGCCTATGCTGTAATTGTACCAATTCCCCCTTACGACCATGACTGTTAACCCCCCTCGCCAACCCACTGACTGTCCGAGAGTAGAGATATAACAATATCCATGCACGCACTCGGTCAGTCGTGGAAAGAGCGATAGGGCAGCTCAAAAGCCGGTGGCGCTGCCTTGACCGGAGCGGGGGGATGCTGCTCTATCACCCTGAAAAGGTGTGCCGCATTGTGCAGGCATGTGGGGTTCTGCACAATATTGCGCACAGGCACGGCGTGCCATTACGCGAGGTAATGGCCCTCCCAGACGGTCCAGACACCGGACCAAACAATGCGCAGCCCAATGCACAAGCCATTCGAACTCGGCAGCAGTTAATAGCAAGAATATAAAAAAAAGGTAAACGGAGACAACATTCATTTTTTAACTAGTTCTTTTAATGTTTCATTAATGTCTTTTAAGACCCCAGTTATTTGTTGCAGGTTGGAATTAATATCATTAATGCCCTTGATTCTCTTCCTTTCTCCATTATCTCCTTTCTCCTCCTAACAAGCGCACTACTGCAGGCCTATTTATACTAATTAGCATATTAAATGAGGGAGGAGACAGGGCGGAGAGTCGGGCTCGTGCACGTGCGCTCAATTTCACGTCAATTGGGATGTACAAAGAGAATCTGCGCGAAATTGTGCTTACGCAAGGATTGATACATCCGGATTTATTTGTGCGCAGCAGCTTTCCAGATTTTGGCGTCCGCAAAGTTTTAGTAAGAAATCCACGCAAGTCTTCGTACATGAGGCCCCAGGAGAGGAGATGTGAGGAGGAGAGAGGAGAAGGAGAGGAAGGTAGTACATACAAGTATATTGTGACTTGATATAATTATACAAGTGACTTGAGGTGAGGTCGGTGCATAAAAGACATAAAGCAAAAATATCAACAAATAGAAAAACATATAATTAAAAAAACAAATAATTAAAAACAAAACATGAATAAACAATGAATGCATGTATCACAATAGAGTAACAACAGTGATTAACATCATGTATCAACATGATGTATGTCGACAGGCATGTATATGTATTTGTTTGTGTGTGCGCGTGTGTGTGTGTGTTTGTGTGTGTGTGTGCATGTGTGTGTGTGTGTGTGCGTGTGTGTGTGTGTGTGTGTGTGTGTGTGTGTGTCCTCACCCGAGTGTGCGTTGTGCAGAGCCAGCAGCGTGATCAGCGCCCCGCCGACAGAGGTGATGGCGAGGAAGAGGACGATCATGGTCACCGTCAGGAAGGAGAGACCGCAACACGCCACACGCCGCCCTGCCATGGTGTGTGTGTGTCAGTTCACAAAGTCTGAGCACCAACTATCCCTGACCCAGGAAGTTATATACACAAACATTGCAACAGTCATCACAAAAGGCTGGCTGTTGACGTCTTCCCTGTGTCATCCTCTTATTATCTGACTCCCATTGTTCTTTACATGTTCAGAGACAAGCCTGCCTGTTCTCTGCCATCATATGGTTAACACTTCCTGCTCTTTGCAACAAACTAATCTCACACTATGTACTCTGCACGTCACCAACAACGTACTCATTCTGATCATGAGGAGTTGCTTTTATAATTATATGCCTCTGCTTATATCTCATGATTCTGTACCCTAATTATTAGTCATATGATGGATATAAAATATAACCATACCTTCAAAGGCCACGCAAAACGCGAGAAGACTTCCAACTTACATTCAGCAGTTTAAATCCTCAGTCCCGGTTTTATCCTTATCCTTCCTTTTGTCACCAAAGGCTCTGTGTCTTTGTCTGATGGTCATGGTAGTGTGCCAGTGTGCATACTAAGAGACACTGGGGCAGCTCAGTCATTTATGCTGTCTGGTGTTTTGCCTTTGTCTGACAGTACTTTCACCGGAACACATGTTCTAGTCAGGGGTTTTGAAATGACTCCTGTTAAGGTTGTTGTTAAGATTAATTTGTTTAATCTAGATTAATGTCACTGTAATCTTGGAACTGACTAAAAGTAAGTCTGCGCGATCGTAACCCACCCCGGACCTACGACCGACGGGGGGGGGGGTGTCGCCGGGCAGAGGACGCAGCCGTTCCGCGGCGCTTACCTTCCTTGGTGGAAATCCGGTATAGACCCAGCTCCCAACCCAACTTTGACAATAGATTAACGGCGATAATTTTTTTAGCGCGCGATAAGAGTCTCGTGTTATCGCAGCGCGTTAACGCCGATAACGGCCCACCACTAATTATTATATAACCAAATCCGTACTTACAAGCAAGTTAGTACTTGTGGAGGGTGTGTGTTGTTGATGGCTGGTCTACAGCCTCACCTGGCCTGAGTCACACTGATTGGACTCTGGCTGGGTGGGGCTGCACACCTGTGGTGCAGAGCAATCATGGCACCCAGGATAAACCAGCTATCACCACACACACTCAGGAGGAGCCACTGTCATGGCAGCTTGTACCATCGGCTCGGTGAATACCACCTGCTCTCCAATAAACATATTGAACAACATCTAGCCGTGTCCTGTGTCGGAGGGCCTCCGGAAAAGCCACTTAGGTGGCGTGTGGTCTGGAGCAACCCTGCCACAGTACTCAACTGAAGTAAATGAATGTGGAATGGATGGTTATTATTACACACTGACAGAGATGCTTTACATAATGAGATAATCCCGTTTATTAACATAATGAGAGTTGCTTCACTGATACCGTACAGTTCATCTACCGACAACATTTTCACCTGGGAGATCGATTTAGGTATGCCTTCTTTATGGATCCAAGCTCTTTGGATGATGGGTGGACGGATATATGGATGAATGGATGGAAGGAAGGATACATTATGGACAGATGGATGGACAGAGTAACCATGAAAGGACAGAGAGCAAGAGAGGTGGTGTGGAGGGGGTAGATGGACGGATGGATGGATGAATGGATGGATGGATGGATGGTTGAATGGATGTAGACCAGGTGGGTGAATGAAAGCAGGACTACATCTCCCCCTTGCTCTTCAGTAGTAATAAGTCTGTGAGACGGTGAAGACAGCGGAGGTGCCGTTGTAGGCGGTGATGACGGGCCGGAAGCCCTTCATCTCCTTATAGTGACCGAAGTGCCGGATCCTGTAGGAGCCCAGCTGGGCCGACGGCGGGACGCGCCACTCCACTGTGGCGTTGCTCTGGCGGTAAGACCCCTTCACCCAGTGGAACCTGGAGGGGACAGAAGGGGAGAGGTGAGGAGAGGTGAGGAGTGTTAAGAGAGGGGAGAGGAGAGGAGTGGTAAGGTGAGGAGAAGAGAGGGGAGAAGAGGAGAGGAAAGGAGAGGTGAAGTAAGGTGAGGAGTGGAGAGGGGAGGAGCGAAGAGGTAAGGTGAGGAGAAGAGAGGGGAGAAGAGGAGAGGAAAGGAGAGGTGAAGTAAGGTGAGGAGTGGAGAGGGGAGGAGCGAAGAGGTAAGGTGAGGAGAAGAGAGGGGAGAAGAGGAGAGGAAAGGAGAGGTGAGGTGAAGTAAGGTGAGGAGAGGAGAGGGGAGGAGCGAAGAGGTAAGGTGAGGAGAAGATATGGGAGAAGAGGAGAGGAAAGGAGGGGTGAGGTGTTGTGTGGTACCACAAGTGAAGGGAGGGGAGGTGAGGGGAGGAGAGGAGAGGAGAGGTGAGGTGAGGAGAAGAGAGGGGAGAAGAGGAAAGTAGAGGTGAGGTGTGGTGAGGTAAGGTGAGGGGAGAAGAGGGGAGGAGTGGAGAGATAAGGTGAGGAGGAGAAGAGAGGGGAGAAGAGGAGAGGAAAGGAGAGGTGTGGTGAGGTAAGGCGAGGGGAGGAGAGGAGAGGGGAGGAGCGGAGAGGTAAGGTGAGGAGAATAGATGGGAGAAGAGGAGAGGAAAGGAGAGGTGTGGTGAGGTAAGGTGAGGGGAGGAGAGCAGAGGAGAGGGGAGGAGAGGGGAGGAGCTGGAGAGGTAAGGTGAGGAGAATAGATGGGAGAAGAGGAGAGGAAAGGAGAGGTGAGGTATGGTGAGGTGAGGTGAAGAAAGGTGAGGGGAGGCGAGCCAAGATGATGTGAGGAGAGGAGAGGAGGTGAGAGGAAAAGAGGAGGGAGGGGAGGGAGGGAGCAGAGCAGAGGAGAGGAGAGGCTCGATAAGTAGTTGAGAGAGGAGCAGAGGGGTGAGGGGAAGCGGAGTGGCAGTGACAGGTGAGGAGAACAGAGTAGTGACTAGAAGACTACAGACCAGTAGAAACGCACAGCGTACCTCGTTTCCCATGATGCATCAGTGTGGACCACCTCCCAGCTTGAGGTGGTTTTCTGGAGCACCTCCACTGTGAGGAAGGTCTTGTCTCTCTGGAACAGAGAGACGGATGAGTTAGAGAGTAGACAAGACATGAGGAGGATGAAGATGGGGAGGAAATGAATACTGAATGAATGAATGAAGGAATGAATGAATGCATGCATGAATAAATGAATGAACGAATGAATAAATGGTTTATTGACTTACTATGTCTCCAGAATGCCTGGGGTTACCTGCTACAAAAGTGACAGAGACGACATCACCCTGTGAACACACACACACACACGCACACACACACACACACACACACACACACACACACACACACACATGCACACACACGGTGAGGAAATGTTTTGATTGATTCAGCAGTGATTGCATGTGTGTGTGTGAGTGTGTGTGCGTGCATGCGTGCTTGTACGTGCGTGTACGTACATGTGTGTGTGTGTGTGTGTGGGTTTGTGTGCGTACATGCATGTTTGTGTGTGTGTGTGTGTGTGTGTGTATGTTTTTACCACTCTATAAACAGGCAGCACTTGCTCCAGCACTTCTCCAAAGCGTGTGTTGACTGGCTTCTTGTCTGCAGGCGCAGCAGGCAGCAGGTTGGGCAGCTTATCGAAGAACGGAGGCTCAGGACCCCTCTCAAGCTCTGACTCCTTACCCTACAAACAATCAAACAATCAAACAAGAAATTATGACAGACAGAAGATAAATACAAAAACGGTGAGAGAGAGACAGACGGTCGGACAGAAAGATGGATGGACAGACAGACAGACAGACAGACAGACAGACAGATCACCTGTGCGATGGCCCTGGCCAGGTGTCTGAATTTCTGCAGGTAGGCACCGAGCGTATGGGGGCCGTAGATGGTCGACGCCCCTTCGTACCTCTGGATCTGAGGAGGGATACGGTCACTAGGTGGGCAGTCATGAGCAGAGCGGTTGAACCACTAACTCCCTGTTGTCTCTGAGGACACACACACACACACATACCTGGTATTCCTCGTACGTGGTGATGTAATGTGTGTAGATGTTACTCAGGCCTGCAATGACCACCACTGTGTCATTCAATGAACTTCCTGAATCCAGCTCCTAACACACACACACACACACACACACACACACACACAAGCAAACACACACATCTAGTAGTTAATTACTAGTCAGATAGTTTTAGTTAGATTAAGTACATCTTATTTATATCATCACCGATACTCCTGACCTTACCACAGTATCTATATCATGGTCACTTTACCCCTGCAACATTATTTATAGCATGGTCACTTGCTTGTAATATTATTTATATATGGTCACTTTACAGTGCATTACTTTTATATCATGTATACCTTGCAGTATTATTTATATCATGGTCACCTATTTTTGCAATATCTTCATATCATGGTCACTTACTTGACAATACTTTTTATATCATGCCACTTTTTTATCCTCAGTACTTGCTTTTGCACATTGTCTGTTGCAGGTTGTTTGTTTTTCTGTTTTATTGTGTAGAATATAAGATATTTATGTCTGTTCGTTGTGTTTCTGCCCTTTCGACTTTTTAATTCTGTAGTGTATACTACACTGTTCTGCTGCTGTGATAAGTACATTTCCCCGTTGTGGGATGAATAAAGTAAATCTAATCTAATCTAATCTAAGTATCTGTGTGTGTGTGTGTGTGTGTGTGTGTGTGTGTGTGTTACCTGTTTGACCGCCTCTCGTATTCGTCTCCCTGACATGGTTCTGTGGGGAATACAGCGAACATCCATAAAACTTGTCAGTGTTGCTGACAAGGTGACACCTACCAGCCGAGCCTCAACAACGTAGCCCGCCACGCTAGCAGAGTAGCGTTAGCAACAGAATCACCATGTCATGCTCTTACGTCATCTCTCCCGGCACGGCGACCACGGCGATGGAGCCGATGGTGATGATCTGCACGTCTACTATTTCAGGATGCCAGGGGATGCGGCCGGGCATCTGCAGACAGGAAGTCATTAGGCCAGACAGGAAGCCACAAGGCTGTCATTAGGTCATCGGGCTGTCATTACGTCATCAGGCTGTCATTACGTCATCAGGCCGAACAGGAAGTCATGAGGCTGTCATTACGTCATCAGGCCAGACAGGAAGTCATGAGGCTGTCATTACGTCATCAGGCCGAACAGGAAGTCATGAGGCTGTCATTACGTCATCAGGCCGGACAGGAAGTCATGAGGCTGTCATTACGTCATCAGGCCGGACAGGAAGTCATGAGGCTGTCATTACGTCATCGAGCGGACAGGAAGTCATGAGCCTGTCATTATGTCATCAGGCCAGACAGGAAGTCATGAGGCTGTCATTACGTCATCAGGCCAGACAGGAAGTCATGAGGCTGTCATTACGTCATTGAGCGGACAGGAAGTCATGAGGCTGTCATTATGTCATCGAGCGGACAGGAAGTCATGAGGCCGTCATTAGGTCATCGGGCTGTCATTACGTCATCAGGCCAGACAGGAAGTCATGAGGCTGTCATTACGTCATCAGGCTGGACAGGAAGTCATGAGGCTGTCATTACGTCATCGGGCTGTCATTACGTCATCAGGCCGAACAGGAAGTCATGAGGCTGTCATTACGTCATCAGGCCGGACAGGAAGTCATGAGGCTGTCATTACGTCATCAGGCCGGACAGGAAGTCATGAGGCTGTCATTATGTCATCGAGCGGACAGGAAGTCATGAGGCTGTCATGTCATCGAGCGGACAGGAAGTCATGAGGCTGTCATTATGTCATCAGGCCAGACAGGAAGTCATGAGGCTGTCATTATGTCATCAGGCCAGACAGGAAGTCATGAGGCTGTCATTACGTCATCAGGCCAGACAGGAAGTCATGAGGCTGTTATTACGTCATCAGGCCAGACAGGAAGTCATGAGGCTGTCATTACGTCATCAGGCCAGACAGGAAGTCATGAGGCTGTTATTACGTCATCAGGCCAGACAGGAAGTCATGAGGCTGTCATTACGTCATCAGGCCAGACAGGAAGTCATGAGGCTGTCATTACGTCATCAGGCCGGACAGGAAGTCATGAGGCTGTCATTACATCATCAGGCCAGACAGGAAGTCATCACGTCATTATGTCACCATTTACTATTGTTATTGATCACTAGTATTTTATTCTAAATACTATTCTATGGACTTATATTCTTTACTGCAACATTATGATTTGGGGTTAAAAGGTTCTGTGCCGACCTCTCCGGTGCTGAGCAGGATAGGTTTGGGTCGGTGGCATTCTTGCGTCTCATTGGACGGTTCTCCCAGTAGGGCGTCCCTGATGCCATCCCAGAAGGGGTCGCCTTCCACCGCCCCTACACACACACACACACACACAAGCACAAACACGAACAGCCATGCGCACACGCAAACACACACATGCACACATCGCCATCATCGCCATCATCATCATCATCATCATCATCATCATCATCATCATGTTGGGTTTCATCCTGACCCTGGGTGAAGTTCAGTTCTCCTCCTCCGTCTGTGGTCCCTGCAGCGAAGCTGTGGCCCAGTGCTGGCTTACAGGTCCTGGCCTAGCATCCATACACACACATCCATACACACCCCCATACACACATCCATACACACACACACATACACACACACCCATACATACATCCACACACACACACACATTTAGGATAGGCTTAATCCAAATTGGCTTACAGTGTATTTAGATATGGGTTGTTAAGGAGAGGGTAAAGTTTAGGCATCTGCTCAAGAACAATGAGCTATTGCATGTACACACACACACACACATGCATGTGTATGTGTGTGTGTGTGTGCTGGCTGACCGTGTGTGTTGAGTTGATCTGTACGGTGACATCAGTCATGTTGACCCACTGATGAGCAGCGTGCAGAGACCCGGTCACCTCCTCCTCCGCCTTACCATACAGCTCCTGCAGGGAGCAGCAGCACACCAGAGGAGAAGTCATATAACGAATGAACGGGAAAATGCAAATGTGCGTTTACTTTGTCTTCTGAGCTCATTTTAATCATGTTAATCATGTCATGTTTTGTTTTTTACTTGCCCATTCCAATATTATTTCTAGTAGTTTATTTTAAATAAAAATATATTCAACATAATATTACTCTGCAGCAATGTATTTTTGCTGGCTGATGACTACGACCACATTTGCAATGTCAATCAATAATATGAAAAATGTAGGCAGACAGACAGGCAGGCAGGAACACAGACAGACAGACAGGAACAGAGACAGACAGACAGACAGACAGTACCTTGGCCTTCTTGTAGATGTTGTGTCCGATGATTCGGGTGCTTTCAAACATGTCCTCACCTGGACCAGATGCTTGACACATCTTTGTCTGCAGAACACACACACACACACACACACACACACAATTGATGTGTGTGTGTGTATGTGTGTGTGTGTGTGCATGTGTGTGTGTGGGGGTGCGTGTGTGTGTGTGTGTGTGTGTGTGTGTGTGTGTGTGTGTGTGTGTGTGTGTGTGTGTGTGTGTGCGTGCGTGCGTGTGCCCACCCCTCCTACAGGACAGGAGCTGTTCAGGTAGTCGCAGGGCAGACCGGTGTTGACACACACCGGCCCTCTGGTGTTGGGACTGACGTCGCCAAGGTTACTGGAGGAAAACCCAGCGACAAACGCACCCTGAAGCAGACAGACAGACAGACAGACAGACAGGTGGTAAGAGAGATGTAGGTTTAATTTAAAAAGCATGTTTGTGTACATATTATTGTTTTTTTATGTGACTTAGATATCACTGAAGTAACAGCTGCAAGTGCTGCAAACACACACACACACACACACACACACACACACACACATGCAGACGCACACACACACACACACACGCAGACGCCCGCACACACACCTCTCCAGGTAAGGATCCCCTGTTTTGGTCCTCTTCTAACAGGTAGGAGGCGTATCCCATGTTGTCGCTGCTGACCATCCGATTGGTGGAATTCATACTGACAGCGTGGACAGCGAACCAGCTGACAGGAGGGGCGGGACATACATGACTTTCATAGGAATACAAATCCATACGGATACCACTCTGAATAAAACATCTTCATTCCTCTTGGTTCAGATTTTCTGGGCACAGTTTTGTGTATTCTGTACCTCAGCATACCGACGCCAACTCCGTCCGCATCCGTCAGCCTGAGCACCACCACCTGTTTGTCCGTGTTGGTTTTGTATCTGACGGTAAGACATGTGATCAATATGTTTGAGTTTTGATGGCATACGGCATACATTTAGTTTGTTTTGTCATCATCACCACCACCAGCCCACCTGTCCCTCTCCTCCTGGGGGTTGTTGAGGTAGGACTGTGGGCTCCGGTTCAGGCTGCTGTCCTCCAGCGTTCCCAGGCTCCTGTAGATCCGGCCCGGCTTGATGCTGCGATGGGCTAAGTCTACGCTCTGTTGAGGAACGCGTCGTTAAAAAATCCAATCGTTGTTACCTGAGATTCGCCGCTGGGCGATGTCTATTACAACAAAATCTATTACAAAATAACCCCAAAAATGTATTTTTGTTTACACTTAATCCAACGCAAACTATGAATACGATGAATTCAGGCACATTGAATTACAGGAGCAGGTCTGGGGCGTTAGGCGTTCCTCAGGGATGCCTTCAGGTAGGTAGGCTGTGGACATTGGGGATCGAACCCAGAACCTTTCGGCTGGGAGTCAAACACCCTAAAACACACACACACACACACACACACACACACACACACACACACACACACACACACACACACACACACACACACACACACACACACCTGCACGATGCCGTCCACCAGGGCCTGGGCCGAGGGTTTGATGTAGCCCTTGCTGGTGATGATGAACAGGGTGTACTGGAAGTAGCCGGCGGGGCCCGCGTGGGTGTGGGTCCCGCTCAGGACCACGTTGTCGTGGCGATACAGGGGCCCATACTTCACCTCCAGGGCCTTCAGAACCTGCGAGAACCAGAACAAGGTATATATATATATATATATATATATATATATATATATATATACTGTATATATATATATATCTCTATCTCTGACAGACAGACAGACAGACAGACAGACAGACAGACAGACCTCCAGCCTCAGCCTCTGGGAGACCATCCCGACTTCGACGGTGACGAAGACCACCCTCCTCTTCCCGTCGTCCACGATGAAGGCCCTGCTGAACAGACGGGTGTGGATGCCCGCCGCCGTCTGCTGAGGGGTTCGCATAGCCCATCTAGCGAAGGGAAAGAGAGACATAGAGATACAGAGAGAGAGAGAGAGAGAGAGATACAGAGAGAGAGACAGAGACAGAGAAGAGGGGGGGGGGGGTTATGCCAAATTTGAGACAGTGTGTGTGTGTGTGTGTGTGTGTGTGTGTGTGTGTGTGTGTGTGTGTGTGTGTGTGTGTGTGTGTGTGTGTGTGTGTGTGTGTGTGTGTGTGTGTGTGTGCAAGGTCGATAAGAACAGACCAGAGGGATGTCAGCTGGGGGTCCAGTACAATCGGCCCGGCCCACACCGATCAGATAGGTTGGGTCCGGATCTTTAGAGAGGAGAGTTGGAGATGAGAGGAGGAGGAGAAGATGAAAGAGGAGAGAGGAGAGGAATGGAGGAGAGGTGATGAGAGGAGGAGGAGGAGGAGGAGGAGGAGAGGAAGGGAGGAGAGAAGGAGGAGGGGAGAGAGGAGAGGAATGGAGGAGAGGAAGAGAAGGGGATGAGAGGAGAGAGGAGAGGAATGGAGGATAATAATAATAATAATTAAAAACAAAACATGAATAAACAATGAACACATGTATCACAATACAGTAACAACAATGATTAACATCACATATCACCATGATGTATGTCGACAGGCATGTACAGTACATGTATCTTTTTGCGTGTGTGTGTGTGTGTGTGTGTGTGTGTGTGTGTGTGTGTGTGTGTATGTGTGCGTGTCCTCACCCGAGTGTGCGTTGCGCAGAGCCAGCAGCGTGATCAGCGCCACGCCGACGGAGGTGATGGCGAGGAAGAGGACGATCATGGTCACCGCCAGGAAGGAGAGACCACAACACGCCACACGCCGCCCTGCCATGGCTCTGGAGCACAGCGCGCACACACACACACACACACACACACACACACACACACACACACACACACACACACACACACACACACACACACACACACACACACACACACACACACACACACACACACAGTAAATTACAGTTAAGGTTAATATGAATTGCATTCATTCATGCAGAATGTGTCAAAAATAATGAAGTCATCAATTGCAACACTAACACTAATCTACAGTATGTGTGCAATATGTGGAATGGTCCACAGAAGTACAAAGAATTGGATATGAATATGAAGACACACTCGTGGGAGATTACCACAACAAAGTATTTTATCTATAAGACACTTCAAGGCCACGCAAAAGCGCGAGAAGACTTTCAACTTACATTCAGCAGTTTAAATCCTCAGTCCCGGTTTTATCCTACCAACTCGTCTCCCGGACCTCAGGGAGGGGAAAGAAAGGTTTCCTGAAAAATAATCTCCTAAGACATCAGCCTTGGAAGGACGCGACGCATGTCATCGTGTTTTACAGCTCAGGTGGAAACGCTCAGGCCTGCGGTGACCCAGAGTCCAGCGGAGAGTTGCACAACCGGGAGATAGCGCCTGCTGTGTTTCGATAAGACGGTGTGTTTAATAGCGGCTGCGGGGTGAGGCGACAGCGAAAAGCACATTATAGGGCATAACATCTTTAGACACAGACGGACAGACAGGTACAGGCATGTTGACAGACATGCAGGCAGACAGGACAGTGTGTGTGTGTGTGGGAGAGGATGAGGATCGATGGGTGAATGTGTGTGAGAGCAAATATAAACAGATGCAATCTCCCCCAGCGCATCTCTCTGGTCCAAAAGGACATTCGGTTGGAGATAATGTCGATAATGGCTTTATTGTGGAGGAAATGAACCGCTATTAAGAAACTGCAACGCGATACGCGGAATAATAATTAATAATAATATTTGTCAGCTTTGAACTTTGATGACATCTTGATTTGGTTTTGATATCTACCGATGGAAACGTACTTCAGAGCACCGACTGAAATCAATTCAATGTTCCGAAAAAAAACATCCGATGGATTTAAAAGTGGACTCACGTGAACAGAGTGGTTAACACTTATAGCACAACAAACACACACACACACACACGGCAAACAAATGTCATTCTGCTGGTTCATCAGGTTGAACAAACCACATGTACATGAGCAACGGTTTTAAGACAACGGTTTATTCAGTCTTTCACAACTTAACATGGTGTGAACACGGCGGTCATTCAGAACTAAATATACAAACATACACACACACAGTTAAATAAATCCACTTTCAGTACTCACAACTAAAACCCTGTGATGTGTGGAGCGGCTGTTTTGGATTGGATGCTGGGCAGTAAGAGGGTTACACATGTATTACAGTCTTTGTAGCCAGGTTTGGATTTAGGGTACACACACACACACACACACACACACACACAAGTACACACACACACGCACAGGAACACACAAGTACACACACACACACAAGTACACACACACATACACACAGGAACACACAAGTACACACACACAAGTACACACACACACACACACGTACACACACAAGTACACACACACACGTACACACACAAGTACACACACACACGTACACACACAAGTACACACACACACACACACACACACACACACACCCGTTACATCATCATCTTTGCATCTTGAGAACAGTTATTTAGTGTTCATTGATTTACCGAAGGCGATGCAGACCGCCGGAAACAACTGGAATTTAAAACGTGTGTTTACTTGAACATAGTTGGTAAACTGTATGGTTTGAGGGCTGATGTGCTTTTACCAAATACCATATTTATCCAACCAGGGAACAGGAAACTGTCACACCTCGAAACATTACATTCATAACTATAAGGCACTCGCATTAACGGAATGCAATGACATTCGGAAACGTTTCAGACGCTTTTTTAACCATTTGCTACACAGTCATAAACATTTTGAAATGAAAGTATATTGGCCCATCTGGGTGAAAACTTTGGGTGACTAAGCTTTTTTTTTTTTAAACAATTGCTTGATAAATTGCCAAAATGAATACAAATGGAAAAAAAGAGGTTATAACATCGGT
Source organism: Merluccius polli (assembly GCA_030340625.1). NCBI lineage: Eukaryota > Metazoa > Chordata > Actinopteri > Gadiformes > Merlucciidae > Merluccius > Merluccius polli. Next base: position 7,422 of record JAOPHQ010003529.1, on the reverse strand, counting down.
TGATATGCTTAAAAAAATACAAAATTAAAAATGTCAAACATCTTCTGTCCCTTGCTCTCCCAAAAGTACAGGACAGGTTAAAATATTAATTGGCATTCAGAATTTTTTGTTGGTTTGTTACGAAACGTGGCATTACCTCGTAATACTTGTACTATTATTTTGTAACCATTATTATTCATCAAAATTGTACAGTTATTGTGGCACTACTTAACCCATGGCACTTCGAACATAATTAATCATAACAGTGATAATGGCAAAAACAATAATAACTGCTGTGAAGATTTTTAAACTAAATTACATTTGTTATGGAATCAGGGCAAACGGATCCAGCACTTAAGACTGGGCGCTTTTTTATCAGCCAACAGACATTTTGAAATTGAAAGGCATTATTGAACTCAATGGACATTATTCTGCAGGATGATCTCCATGTGTTTGCATCTGATGCCAACGGAGATTATACACACAGCAAATGAGGAACTAAAAATACACCGTTGTATTCATCCACTTATACAAATACTGACACACACACGTATATTCACTCACACACACACACACAGTGAGGACGAAAATCTCTTAACTACTTGACTTTGAAACAAATTAACCATTAACTGAAATTATTTTTTAAACACTTCTGTAACAGAGCACTTCATTTACCGTCCACACAAACTGTAGAAACAAAAACAAAAAAAAATGAAAAACTGTGACACTAAACTGACAAAATGATGGCACTCTTCCAGCCAATGAGCAGCAGGGTACATTACAGCGTCGTGATTGGACGAGACATGAAGGTAGGAGGAGCCAGTGCTTTACCTATTGATTGGTTTAGTATGGATTAGAATTAAACTGAAGGCGATTGAAATGCAGTTGGAGAAATAGATTTGAATACAGAAGGATTTTCTAACAAAATAGACTTTTTGTGCAGGGTCCTTTTAAAAGGCCAACAACAACGATGTAGGTTTTGTTCGGCGGTGTAAACAGAAGACACAGATATGCCGTGTTACACTTCACAGGCCTTGAGTCAAGTGTTGTGCTCTCGGATGATGAGTGACATTTTAAAAGTGGAGGTTGTGTTGAAACCAAGGGTCAACATTTAACAGACATTTTGACGTTGACCAATTGTTGGACTACAGTATCGCTTAGCCCCGCCCATATTCGGCGGGCTTGCTCCAGAGACCAGGCGATACGAGGAGCTGACCGCCGGCCAGGGGAATAGCAACATGTGTGTGCGGGTAACAGATCGTAAAACGCTTGACCTGCAGACATGTGGGCTAAACCGGTGCAGCACTATAACTGGTGCAGTAAGTCAGATAGTTTAGACTCGGAGCGTTGCTTCATCAGGGATTGATTACAGTATCAGTTAAGTGTTTGCTTAGACATTTTGTGAAAGAAAAAGCGGTTGAACTTGAGTTTTAAGTACTTTGATAGCACCACGTGAAAATGCAACTAGCTCTCCCAATTACATATTAGCATATTTATGTAAAGTATCATGTCACCTTTTCACTGCGGGCGTTATTTTGTTAAAATGTTGATTTCCTCGCCTTTTTTCCTCGACAGACTGAATTGATACGGAGAGGAGAAACCTGGGTGATTTTGATCATATTGATCAAAAGTAATAGCTGGAGAGAAGTGTTGACACGGCGCAGGTTTAAAGGGCTCCTATTTCACCACCAGGTGTGAGTGTGATTAGCCATTACAAGCCATTTCAAAATCTACCCTCTACGTGACCTCACAAGTGGGAGTGTCCACCCAGATGTATGATGGATAGATCAGTCTACCATCCTACCCAGTGGACTGTACCAACTGGTAGGCTGATCTATCCATCAGACATCTGGGTGGACACTCCCACATTTTGAAATGGCTTGCAATGGCTAATCACTCACACCTGGTGGTGAAATAGGTCCCCTTTAAATGAACACACGACTTCTGCACCTTCTCCTGTCTTCAGTTGGGAATTGACTTGAGGCCTGAAGCCGAAGGCCACAGACTGGGGAACTATAGAAACACGCGCCGCGTTTCACTGGGGACATTAAAAAGAGACACACAATCGGGAGGGGGGGGGGGAGAAAAAAGACTTCCACAAACAAACTGGTACTGTAAAAAGATGGCAACCTCTGGCTGAAAATGGCACTTTGTATCGGAGTGATGCTTCGCCTTTCCTTCCCATTTGTCCGTTTGTCAATCAGTTTTTAGAAAAAATTCTCAGCTTTGTGTCTGTGACTTTTAAGGGAGGGAGTTCGGCAGATGACCTAAACCCTGTGTCAGTCTCGGGGTTCGAATGTGCTACTTTGGCTGTCGATTATCTCCGTCTCCACCCGGCGCTTCTGCGTGTCCCGTCAGAGGGTCGACGGTTCCAATCCCAGCGTGGCTTCGAAAGGGGGCGACGCATGGCGCCCGCACTGCCGGGACCGTGTGCTCCCGTTCCAACGTGATTTACAAAAGGTAAAGAAAGGCATGGCACCAATTCCACCACGGTCATAGGTTCCAATCCCAGCACGGTGTAAAAAGGGCGTGGCAGCAGCACTGTTTGGTGCTCAATGGCCACCGTCGATCGTCTATGTGATCCATCCCTCGGCCCGCGGGCAGTTAATATCTAAACTTGTGATGTCCGTCTATCCCTTCCGTTAGTAGTCAATTATTCGGGATTCCTTTGCCGTTGATTATCAACATCCCATCCATCCATTCGTCTGTCTGTCTGCACGTCGTCCGACCTCAGCCATCTTTCTTGGCCTTCCGCTTGGTCAATCGACCGTTAATCCTTTGGTGCGTCCATGCTGTCTGCCACTTTCTGGCTTCCCATGATGGTCATGGGTGGAAGTCGCTGTCGGCCAGCCTGCTGTAGCGGACCTGGCTCCGCAGCAGCAGCCTCTTCAGCAGGGCGGGCAGCTGGTAGTGGCGGGGCACCGGGCTCTGGACGTGGGCCTCCAGGTACAGGAAGAAGCGGTACCACCACACCCGGGACACCAGGTTGGTCTGGGAGGGCTCCTTCAGAACCTGCCCGCCGGGGAGAGACAAGCAATGACTTTTAATGGCCGGTCGTGGCGCCTTCAAAGATAAAACTTAAAACTCCCAGACGGGGAATTTTGGGCAATTGGGCTAAATGAGGTTAAATCTTAGTGACGCAAAGCGACAAGATTTTAAATTGAACAGAATATTCTTCTTTACTGTTTGGAACCAAAAATATACGTTTAGGTGAAGTTCAGTAAAATGCACGTCTTTACTTTCTACCCTATTTTTACCTTTAGCTTTAACCTTTACCTTTAACTATCAGTGTAACCTTTAAAACCCCCCTCGCTGTATTAAATGTCACGTATACCTTTAACTACACAAGTCATGTCAAGTCATACAAGGTTCAGATATCTAATGAGAGCCACTTCACATCCCTGTTCAGTATGTTCCTTGTTTGTGTTCTAACTCTATTATTGAATTGTCCTGATAACAATTTTTTTATCACAAATATTGTTTGGTCATGTGGCCGCATCATAGCATTTTAAAGTCAATTTAAAATTGACAAAAAACAACACACACACCTATAGATCCCGCCCCCCCCCCCCCTCCGTACCTGCTGGTTGGCCATAGTGTGGTACAGCCAGAAGAGCTGTGTGGTGACGTAGTAGGCCACCACCACGTCTATGGAGTAATGGTCATGGGCCAGCAGGATGCAGAACATGGCCACGCCACACAGCAGCCAGCACAGCCAGTGGTACCACCACAGCCGCCTGGGGGAGTCTGTACACACACACACACACACACACACACACACACACACACACACACACACACACACACACACACACACACACACACACACACACACAACCGATCAATCACAACACAGGGGTTAAAACACGATGGCTTTGTATCATGATGCATTAGAAAGGCGAGGTTAGGCATTCATATCTGGGCTGTATCTGACCATGGGCATGATGGGGCTGAAAGTAAACAGCGTGTGGTGCATGTCTGCCGCCACTAGGTGTCACTAACGGACCACTCAAATGTGTGCTGGAGGAAATGTGAATTTGAATACCCGACGGTACATTTTTGCATGTAACAGAGCAGTCCACCATTTTTTACCTCTCTTTTTACTCCGTTAATAGTTGAACTGTATGAAAGGGGATAATTCATGAGGTTGTTAATCTTTAAAAAAACAGGAACCACAACTCTCTATCCAAGTGAGAGAGTGTGTGTGTACAGCTACAACCTTATGTCCCTGGTAACGATAAGTTGTAAACATCCAGGGAGACTTTATCTAAACTGTATATTCAAAGTCAAGGACGGTTGTGCGTACCAGTATTTGCATTGTGTGTGTGTGCATGAGTGTGTGTGTGTACAGTGTGCCTATATATGTGTATGTGTGTGTGTGTGTGTGTGTGTGTGTGTATAAGTGTGCGTGCGTGTGTGGCGACTTGCACACCTTGGCGAAGAGATAGGAGAGGTTGAACATGACTACCAGTATGTGTGTGTGTGTGTGTATGTGTGTGTGTGTACGCCTGTGTGTGCATGCGTGAATGTGTGTGTGGCGACTCACACTCTTTGATGAAGAGGTAGGACAGGGTGAGTATGACGGTGTGTCCGCTGTACAGGTAGTCCCCACACATGTGGTGGGACCCCGTGATGGTGAGACCCCCGCCTGCGATCATCTTGAACACCTGCCTCGCCTGGGACATGTGATCACCCATCACCTGGGTGGGGGAGGGGGAGAGAGAGAGAGAGAGAGAGAGAGAGAGAGAGGGAGAGAGACAGAAAAGTGTGAAAAGCGAGACAGAGAGACATAAAGACAAAGCGGGGAGAGGGAGGGGGGGGGAGAGAGGGAGAGAGAGCGAGAGGAAGAGAGGCTATGAAATCATTTCCTTTTTCCAAATATTCTCATATCAGCAATATAGGGCGTTTTCAGCTCGACGTTCCCGAAGCCCAGAGCCAGACAGGATGTAAGCGCAGAGTTAAAAGTGGTTCCAGTTGTGGTTCGGCGAGGAGCGCTGGAGGGGGGGGAATAACGTCAAACAGACTCCAGGGAGATCAGAGCCATCCATCCCAGCGGTTACAGGCCCAGCTAGGATACTACTCGGCCCCAGGATGGAGGATGTTATGAATAACACAATGTTATATACACCGCCTGCAACGGCGTAAAGTTTTACCGCCTTGCTCGACTCGGTGCGTCACATCCAAACGACGGTGGGGCATGCAAATATTTCAGAAAAGTCCAAAGACGGCGGTGAGCGAGAGACATCAAGAGAGAGACAGAAAGAGAGAGACTGTCCTGTTTTTAAACTATGTCACACAGACAAAGAGACGGAGGGACGGAGACAGAGACGGAGATAAAGAGAGAGAGACTGTAGGGATATTGGGACGTTAGATCATGCTGACGAGGTCAGCCGAATCATGCAGGAAGCCTGTGGCTGACATACACACAAACACAAACTGCCGGTTTCCTGAGCTAGGATATATTTATACAGTATATATATAGAGGCATGTCAATAGGTTAGAAAGCGCTGGCCTGGCCCTTTACAGGCTTATGAACCACACTGGATGTTTTTTAAATTTTTTAAATAGCATTTAAATTTCCATTAAATTGACATTGAACCTTATTTCCTCTGTGCTGCAAGGTGTGGGTGCTTATTGTACCCACACCTTAAAATAGCACACACTGTACCATTCTCTCTCTCTCTCTCCCTCTCTCCCTCCCTCCCTCTCTCTCTCTCCCTCTCCCCCTCTCTCATTTTTTTTCTCACTTTCTCTCACTTAAACACACACAGAATATGCTGCGTCGCTATACCGTTCTCACACACACACACACACACACACACACACACACACACACACACACACACACACACACACACACACACACACACACACACACACACACACACACACACACACACACACACACACACACACAGTAAAATAGCCTAAGGGCCAGTGGGAAATGCTAGACGGAAAACTGGGACCCTGTTGGGGTCGCAGGGGCCCTGGAGAGATCCAGACCTGCGAGAAGGGCCATCCTTCACCAGCTCATTTCACCCTCTCACCAGATAATTTCACCCTCTCATCAGCTAATTTCATCCTTTCACCAGCTAATTTCATACTCTCACCATCTAATGTCACCCCCTCACCAGCTCATTTCACCCTCTCACTAGCTCATTTCACCCTCACCAGATAAATTCCCCCCTTTACCAGCTCATTTCACCCTCTCACCAACTCATTTCAACCTCTCACCAGCTCATTTCGCCCCATCACCAGATCATTTCCCCCTTTCACCAGATCATTTCCCCCTTTCACCAGATCATTTTCCCCCCCTTTACCAGCTCATTTCACCCTTTCACCAGATAATTTCACCCCCTCACCAGCTCATTTCACCCACTCACCAGCTCATTTCACCCCCTGACCAATTCATTTCAACCTCTCACCAGCTCATTTCGCCCCATCACCAGATAATTTCACCCTCTCACCAGATCATTTCCCCCTTTCACCAGATAATTTCACCCTTTCACCAGATAATTTCACCCCCTCACCAAAAAATGTCACCCTCTCACCAGCTGAAGCATGACTACTCTCAGCTGAATAGCGCAAGCTTTCCGTTTAGCATCACTGTGTCTGACCTCTCCATGTACACACTGACAACGCACAAACCCAGCATGTGATATCAATCAACATCGCACAAAAACACTGCGGTTATTGTTATTATAATTGTTACCATTCAATTCATCAATCCTAACATAATCAAATTCACTATATCCGACACACCACATCCCCCATTAGCATGACATCAACGAGCAGAGCACCGCAGCTCCAATGCAGGTAGCATGCAGGTAAACGAGGGCGTCCATTTACCTTGGGAGCACACCTGAAGTGCATGCCAGGCACCGGCAGCGTGGTGATGTACATGGTGATACACCTGTACAGGTACAGCGTCCCCACGATGAAGAAGAACCGGCGGCCCACGATCGACCTGGATTGGGGAGCGGGAGAGAGGGAGAGAGGGAGAGGTGGGAGAGAGGGAGAGGGAGAGAGAGAGAGGGGGGAGAGAGAGAGACAATGGACAAAGATTTTTTTGTATTACCTTTTTTTTTTTTTAGGGGATACCGCTGAGGTCTTGAAACAACAACTTACAACAAAATAAATCAATTTAAAAAAATGACACTTTGCTGATAAGTCAATAAAAAGTATTTGAATAAATGCAAGTAAAATAAGTTTGAAAAAAGGAAATCAAAGAAAAGGAAGAACAAAAGAAAGCGGTTGTGTTAAGACTGGGTTGAATGGTCTTGTGAGGAGTGACTTAATAAACACATTTAAGCGTGACATCAGATGAACCAAAACTTAAAACGTCAAACCGTTGGAGTTTCTGTCCAACCGTTAGTTTAGCATCAGTGATACTAGGATTCGGTCCACACACACACACACACACACACACACACACACACACAC
>JAOPHQ010003528.1:0-66153 GCA_030340625.1 Merluccius polli | reverse complement strand
AGCGAGCTACAGCTTCTCAGAATATGGAAATACAAATATTTCTTTGGTATGTATTCCTAATATACCGTTTTACCCTCTTTCCAATTGTAGCCAAGTAACCACCAGTCATTTTATTCGTTAAATAATTGATAACATAAAACTCATTAAAGGTCCCCTATTTACACCAGGTGTGAGTGTGACAGCCATTGGATAGATAAGCCTACCAGTTGGTATGGTCCACTAGGTAGGCAGGTAAACTGATCTAACCATCGTACATCTGGCCGGTGGACATTCCCACTTGTGATGTCACTAGAGGGCAGATTTTTGACATGGCTTGCAATGGGCTAATCACACTCACACCTGGTTGTAAAATAGGCCCCTTTAAGAATACACCTGAGAGGAAGGGGTCATTATGATTGTGTGATTGTATATAATACATGCACATACTTATTTGTGTCCTCAATGTTGACTTGTCAGGGTTGACCTATCTTATCTAGTCCCTGTGTGGAGAGTAAGGAAGGCCTTGCATGGACCTAACCCACCACTCCTCCATCCTCAGCCTTGGTTTGTTGTCTCCATGGTTTTGTCTTTTTTTAATGTATATATTTGTTGTTATTAGGGCTGCAACTAACAATTATTTTCATACCCTAACCTTAACCCTAACCCTCAAAAGTTAGCAGACTCCAAAGTGATGTCTTGCTTGCTTTATCTGACAAGCAGCCAAGAAAAACTAAAGTATTCATGTTATAATGATCCATGAACCAAACATTTGAATTTCTGAGGCATCAAGCAGCAAATGTTTGGTATTTGTACTTGATAAATGATCTAAACGATTAACCAATTATACAAATTTGAATTTATTAATTTTCTGTTGATCGACTAATCGATTAATCGACTAACCGTTGCAGCCCCCACATACTCATACATGACGTCTAACGTCTTGCCTGTTCATCCTGTCCTTTTCTTGGGGATGGTGTCATTTGTTTCATTTAGTCTATGACCATGAATAGCGGAGGGTGGATGTAGCGATGGTGCTGTTATTGAGGTTACGGTAACCGAATGGATGTTGCTGTGTGCAGTTAGCCCCAGAGCTGGTGGACCAGGGGGGTGAACTTGTGGCATCCGACCCCGAGGAAGTCTTCGTGTTCTTCCTGCTCACAGAGTGGCTCATCAGACGGTTCTCTGCCCAACGGCTGCAACCAAGGACAGGCAAGCATGTCCTATTCAGGATAGAACCAGAGTCTGGCTGTATCTTGTGACTTATGTATTGACAACTATTACTATTTAGTCATTTAGGAGACACTTTTATCCAAAAGGGACATACAGTTAATTTTTAGATACATGTCCTTTGCAGCAGGAGCAGGTAGGGGTTAGGGGGCATCTTGCTCAAGGATGCGTAAGTAGACTGTGGACAATGGGGTTCGAACGCAGAACCTTTTGCCTGGAGACAAACTTCCTAACCCCTAGTCCATCCTTCCCTTCCCTATGTATCTAAGTCTAAACATATCAAAACCCATCATTTGTATTCCTTCAGTTCTATTTTGTAACTTTCTATTCCTATTTCCTGGCAGGGCTCCACTGAAGCTCCTCTGTGACACCATGAAGTACCAAATTATTTCTCGTGCCTTCTACGGATGTAAGTCTGATGGTTTTTGTGAGTGCGGAATGAATCATGGGCCAAATAGTGAGTCACACATTGGAGGGGGACCAATCGAGTTGGAAGTGTGGGGTCTTTCAATTACATAAACTCTATGTTAACTTTGAGCCCACCATGTATTCCACAATGTCTGGGAGTACAGCTTAAAGCCACATAGAGATGCACTTTAACATTAAACATGTGTCACTTCCACATCTACAAAGTCGGACCGCTGGACGTTACGCTGAGATATCGGGGGGGACAAATTAGCTCTCTTTGAACATTGGTGGGGAGGACACGTCCCCCCCGGGAATTTCGCCCCTGGAATGAATACACAATGCTGAGATGCTCTTTCCATCTCTAGGGCTGGCGTACTGCCGTCATCTGTCTACAGTTCGGACTCATCTTTCGGCTCTGGTTAACCACTCTATCGTGGACCGGGACGCGCCCAACGATGCCCGTAGCGGTCTCTCCGTGGAGGTCTGGAGCAGCTTCCTCCAGGATTGTTCCGTAAGAACTCCCCAGAATTTTACAGTTTTATGGTCGCATTTTGTATGTTAATAATAATCATCTAGATCAGGGATTCACGACCAGTGGGCCATGCCTACCCTCTAGTGGTCCGCAGAGGTCCTGCAGCTGGCCCACCAAATTATTGACAAAAAAGGAGAAAACCCTGATCTAGAGGATGATGATGATGAGGATGAGGATGAGGATGATGATGATGATGATGATGATGATGATGATGATGATGATGATGATGATGATGATGATGATGACGGTTTTAATTGGGGGCACTTGTGTTTCAGAACTACCAGGAACAGGACATCTACAGGCTTGTGTATTTCGGGCGGCGTGGCTCCGACATTACGCAAAGAGGTGTGGCCGTTCCTCCTGGGGCACTACCACTTCAACATGACAGAGAAGTGCAGGATGGAGGTGAGCTTCACTCTACCGCTGGTGAACTCTGACCTGACACGTTAGACCTGGCTCTGTCGCGCCACATGGTGTTACACAGAACCATCTGGGAAGTCGTCCGGGGTTGGTCACTTTCAAGAAATACTTGGCAGGAGATTGGATGAACCACCTGTCTATCACCATCTATCACAAGCTAACTTCAACCAATCAGACCAATATGACGTAGTAGGCAGCAAAAACATATTTTCCATCGAGAAAAGCTTTTAGTGCCGTTCTTGATAATGCTATAGCAGCAGACGCTAACCTCTTTAGGAGAAGGCGAACAGTCGCTCCTCGCTGTCATCACACCTAAACCACCACCATAGCTAAAAAAAAGAAAAAATAATTTCCCGTTGGGATTAATAAAGTTTATATCTATCTATCTATAGCTGCCAGTAGTGCCTCATAGGACGTTCCTCATGATTGGTCCGAACCACAAAGAGGGATCCAACATTGTAAAGCACTGAGTGGCCACAGGTCTGAAAATCGCTATAAAAAATACAGTCCATAACCAGATTTGTTTTCACAGTTTCAGTGCGAACAGACAGCGTTTCAGAACACTTTGATGGTGAAAACACTAGTGTATTGATGGACATAGTTTGACACGAAACAAAAACAGTTTTTACATGTATCCTGTATATTGTGGACCTGCCCTGAGAGAGCAAAGTGTCTTGTTGTTTAGGTTGATGAAAACATGCAGACGGCCTACAGAGACACGATGAAGGAGTGGCAGGGCTGCGAGGACATCGTGCACAGGAGAGAGCGGGAGAAGCACGAGGAGGCGCTGGCCAGGTGCTCCTCAGGGGCCAGTGTGGGAAAAGGGCCTCTGAAGCGAGACTCCACCATTAGCACAGATGTGAGTACTGCATAAGATGGACATAAGAGGACAACCTGGTATGAAACCTTTATAACTGCGGCCTTCACTTTGTGTTTAAAGTTATTTGTTATAGAAGTTATTGGATATAAAAGCCATCCATTCACAGCTCATTCAACCCAGGTATTTGTTCATTTTCTCTCTACATATATTTGTTCTTACAAATAACTATGAAGAAACGTAATGACTGCAGTGAATAAAACATCCATAGTGTAGGTGTAAAACAGAAGAAAAACATACGAGTTATGTTGAGCGACAGAAGTAAAATCATCCTGATGGACGTTGTATGAGTCAGATCAGTTTCAATATTCATGAATGCACACAGTTTTCACAAATGTATTTCGGGATTTACGTATATATAAATGACTCACAACTCTCTTTTTCCAGTGTAGATTTGAGGGTATGATTCATCATACCATCGAATCTACTCTTACATGATTGGCTGAAACGGAAGGAGCCGTCTGATTGGCTACAGATAATACCCTGTTGAAATGCATTTGTGAATCGAGCCACGGCAGGGGAGTCTCAAAAAAACCCACACACCAATGCAGTAAAGTTCACAGTTCACAACAGTTTGTATATAAATGTAACAACATCCAAATATGTTTTTAATAAAAATTGCAAATACTTTGAAATACATATTGTGGATTACTTCTACAATTATTTAAAACAAGAACTATTTGTGTGTGTTTCGCAAATACATTTGTGAACCTTATATTTTTACATTTATATACATGCTAAATATTTTTGTTTGAATTGAAAAATATTTTTGCAGAGTCATTTATACATAAATCCTGAAAATATATTTGCGAATCCTTCTGTGCATATTCATAAATATTGAGACTGACCTGACTCCATAGACGTTGTCCTTTGTTCTGTTTGCGGCTTTATTTGACTTCAGTACTCTCAGACTAGCAGCTCAGAACACGAGAACGCCCGCTCACAAAGTGATCCCAGCAGTAGCACACAGGTAGATTGCCATCACTACTACACGCGTTTCCCAAACAAGATGTTTACCTTACGTTATACTATGGTATGTGACTTAAAACTACGCCTAAACGTCACGGAAAACCTCTATGCTCTCTGTTGGTTTTCAGGTGTTTGGATCGGTTGAAGACATGGATCAAATGGAGTCTGAGCCCAGATCTGAAGAAGGCGAAGTTCAGCCCAGAAGTCCAGTTAAAGACGTCAAAGGGGACACCGCTGACGCTCAACCACTTCCCCGTTGCGACCTGTCTTCTCTGGCTCCATGTGACAAACTTCAGGATTTAGATAATAGTATTTTTGTATCTGGTTCTTCTGTCGGAGCCACAGTCTCCCAGCTGTTGCCGAGCTCAGCAGAGATTTCCGGCGAAGGTCTCAGCAAGGAAGCCAAGTCTAGATTAGAACCCGCTGATCACGAACCACAAGGCAAGAATGTAACCCAGACCACCGTGTCGAAGGACAACAGCGACATCAGCAAAGGCTCGGGAAGTGAAAAGTTTGAGGATGTCCGAGTCTCCGAAATCAACATAATCGCCCAAACTGAAGTGAAGGGTTCTGAAAGCCAGCCCTTGAACACATCCAAGTTGGAAGCAAAAGAAGTTAAGTCAAAGGAGATGCCTACCAGGGTGAACCCAGTAGGCAAAACCCAAACAAAAATGGAACCAGAGAACATGAATGTATTAAAGTTGGAGAAGGAAGTGCACAACGAGTACTTCCAGGCACCACTGCTTGGACAGACCTTGGCTATTAAAGCACAAGAAGCGAGCAAAGACCTGGCACTGAAACCGCTATGCCTCCACAGAATGGGTGAAATAAACCCAGATGTCATGGATCCGGACAAATTCACTCTTCCGGCTGACAAGGCAACCTCCGCCGACGAGCCAGAAGGAGAAGACACCGACGCAGATATCTCTGATCTGTCCGAGCCGAAGAAGGACAGACCTGGGGAGTTTCTCTACATCGACAAGCCGGGTTCCAATTCGCCAGTCAGGCAAGTTCTGAACGCTCTCCAGACAGCATCACGGGGGAGCATGTCTCTCTCGTCCCACTGTAAACAGTCCCTCAGACACCGCCGATTCGGATGACTCCCCCTCGGCCCTGGAGATGGAGGACATCCCGACAGGCATCACCTGCATGACCTCTGAGGACAGCCGACCCAGGATGACCCTGGCCGCCCCGCCTCTCTCGCGCATCCGGGTGAGGCTGCTGGACGGGCCAGTGAAAGAGCCGGTCCCAGACACCAGCTCCAACACCAGCCCTGAGGGTACGGATGCAGGCCTCTCGGAGGAGGAGGAGGAGGAGGAGGAGGAAGAACCAGAAATGGAGAGCCTGCCTACAAGACCGGTGCCGGTAGAGGAGGCTGTGGTCAATCCAGACGACTCCAGCGATCGTCCACTCTCGTCGTCTGGAGAAAGTGCCTACACAGTAAGTTGTGACAACAACAACCCTACACATACTATCTGTCAGTCAAATGATTTACTATACACTCTTTTGCAGCAAGAGCAACTAGACATGTACTTGCTCAACTTGCACCGCATCGATAAGGACGTGAGGCGGTGTGATCGCACATATTGGTACTTTACACCCGCCAATCTGGAGAAGCTACGCAACATCATGTGCAGGTAAAATATCACTTTATGGAATACAATGTGGCTCATAATGTGAGGCCATGTACTTAAGTACTTGGATTTACTGATCAACTGTCAGCAGCTCTAACAAGCACCTTTTGTGTTTTGAAGCGTGCTGGGTAAATCTGTTAGCGTTGGTACAGTCCACTCAGTCAGTGGCATGTAGGCTGATCTATCCTCATAGATCTGGGTGGACACTCCCACTTGTGATGTCACTAGAGGGTAGATTTCAACATGGCTTGTAACGGCTAATCCACATCACACCTGGTGGTAATATAGGAGCCCCTTAAGTGTCGTTTCTACCCTCGCTGTTAATGCACATATCTATCTAACTGTATTAGAGATATACATTCAAAAGACTCCATCTCACAATTGAGGTGTATATTAAATTAAATGACTCATAGGTTTGACTTTGTCTTCGCAGTTATGTTTGGAAGCATTTGGACACTGGTTATGTCCAGGGGATGTGTGACCTGCTGGCTCCACTGCTTGTCGTACTGGATGACGGTCAGTAAGGACATGCCTCTTTATGAGCTTTATTACACGGCTTTGTTGAATACTCGATTCTGATTGGTCAATTACAGCATTCTACGGATTCTACGAAATAAACCCCTTCAGGGTGATTCAAGGGTTATCCTGCACCACCCTGTCTGGGTTTATTTCGCAATAATGACCGGCTCACTGTACATTACCCCTTACTTGTTTACTGTACTGAACACACACACAAGTGTGGCCTGATGTGTGTGTTGTGTTATAACCGTTCCTCAGAGGTGATAACGTTCAGCTGCTTCTCGGAGCTCATGAAGAGAATGAATCAGAACTTCCCTCATGGTGGTGCGATGGACTCTCACTTTGCCAACATGCGCTCTCTCATCCAGGTCTGACAGATATTTGAACCAACACACACACACACACACACACACACACACACCTTTATGACCTCTTTATAATCTCTGTTGTGGTTTAGATCCTGGATTCTGAGCTATTTGAGCTGATGCAGCAGAACGGAGACTACACCCACTTCTACTTCTGTTACCGGTGGTTTCTCCTGGACTTTAAAAGAGGTGAACTCACTGTTGGCAAAATAGGATATTTTAATGATTTAGTTTAAGGACTACATTACAACATGTCTGCTAAAAGCCTGCAAAATGTGACAAAATTATAGTAAACCTGCACTATATAAGTTTTCCCATTAGCAACCTCTAATGTCTTAAGTTGTAGCTACAGTTATAGCTATATCATTTAATAATTGATACGGTGGGGGGGGGGGGGCAGAATAAAATGATTCATAGAGAAAACTTCCCTGGAATGATTGACTCATGGATGGGATATTCACATATACTTTTAATGAAGTAAATAGCTGCAGTAGAAAAGTTACATAGTGCAGGTTTAAGATATTATATTCAACATCAACATTTTAATAAAGAATATTTTGTACTTACTCTTTTTGTATTTGTAAAACATTATATATTTTTATTGGAGTCTGACTTTTTTTTGTGTACATTTTTCCCCCCAAACAGAAATGGTGTATGATGATGTGTTTTCTGTGTGGGAAACTATCTGGGCAGCGAAGTACACCTCCTCTGATCACTTTGTTCTCTTCATTGCCCTGGCACTCGTTGAGATGTACAGAGATATAATCCTCGAGAACAACATGGACTTCACAGACATCATCAAGTTCTTCAATGGTAAGGCTACCGATCATACCAAACATGTTGGAAGATTAAAGCAGAAACAAACTCCCAACACCACTTGTAATAGACCCTTTTCACAGAGGCGTCACCATAGGCCAAACACAGGTGTTGCACTCATAACACTAAGTATGGGTCTGCTCCTTTAGTGTACCAGGGCACAGGTAGTAGACTTATCTTCAGTAGTTTAGTCGTCTACCCGTGCCGCTCTGGTACACGGAAGTAGCAGACCCATAATTAGTGTTATGAGTGACACCTTTGTTTGTCCTACGATGACGTCACTGTGATAAGGGTCTATTATCACAGGTGACATGGGGATACCGCGTATCTATGGATAAACAAATCAAACAAAATTGGGCAAATGGGTTCTATAGTGTGGTACAAAAAAGGAAATCATGCAGAAACATTTTTTTGTGTATTTGATATAATATTGAATTGTTTTTTCAATTTCTCTCATCCTCAGAGATGGCTGAGCACCACAGCGTTCCAGAGGTCTTGTCCATGGCTCGCGATTTGGTTCACAAAGTTCAGGCGCTCATAGAAAACAAGTGATGCACGCGCCCGCTATGCACTACTCTGTGCCGTCATTCATGGTGTGTGTGTGTGTGTGCCAAGTGGTGACAAAAAGAGGTTCTAGTGACACAATCACATTATACTCATATATCCTAAGAGGAAAGAACGAAACACAACAGACTTAAGAGATTTGTGAGAGTACTTTAAAGTAGACACATAGCAGTTTTTGTTGCTCGTTCCTTTTTCAGGTAATACAATTATTTCTGGGAAATGTATAAATGTGTGTGTGCTATTGATCACTCTGTGAATGGGACCTTGTTAAAAAAAAAACGCTTCAGGACATTCATTCGTTTGCCTTAGATTGAGCTTTATGCTCAGGGATAAAGTAACCAAATGATTCTGTTCTATGTGTTCAGTTCTAGCAGAGCGATTATAGAGAGAGCTATGCCGGGGGACAGAAGTGGACAAGAATTAAACTATTTATAGAGAAAGATGCCCTGTGTTGATTGACTCGTGGATGGACGCGTAAAGCGATTATTCCTGAGAAACTTTTTAGCTTCCTTTTGAATGGGGGGGAATAGCTGCAGTAGAAAAGTTACACAGTGCAGGTTTAAGAACTTCTTTTTGAATATATAGGAACATAATGTGCAGATCACTCATTTGGTTCCTGGAAACTGATCACTTTCCACCAAGCCATCGTTACATCAAATAGCATAACACCAGTTGTCATGATAATGCTAATATAGCAGCAACAGTTATGGCCATGGTACAATCACTATGTACACATTTAAGCACCATTGGCCAACCATAACTTACATAACATTAGACCACATTGAAAATGTTGCCCATCAAGGTGTCTTGGCGGCACCTTGGATTGTTTTTGACTTCTTTAGTCCTACATTTAGAAACTGAACGACCTGAGCTGCCATAGCTAGCTTCCATAGCTAGCTGCCATAATGACCTAGCTACCAGCCATAGCTACCAACCACTCTTACTCAGTCCCCTTCTCATATTTGGCTCTCATGGTGTGTGTGTGTGTGTCCCCAAATGAGTCTAATCGTAATGTTCATAGTTTTGTCCGACAAAGATCACGACTGAATTACTGAATAGCACAATGAATCCTTGAAGATATGCAGCAACACAATCCGTCATTTCTCAAGTGTTCATGTCATGAGACTTATAGTTTTCCATTAACACATCAAATAGACTTCATTCCTGTCATTCATTAATTCCATTTAATTTGAATTATGGTTGCTCTTGTTTCTGCATGGCTGGAGATTTTCGTCAAAGGCGGGTGGTTAAGCCTTTCCAGATTGATGTCCTTCAGACTTTCACCAGAAAGGATGCGTCCTCACCAGCATCCCCATCCTGCCCTTGTGGATGTTAATACACCTTTGGGTTACACAAACTGTCAAATCTATAATCCCTATAGTCTCTCTTGACCTCTGTCTTCTTCGGAGCTCCTCAACTAGGTGAACGCATTTTGCCTTCCTTATTACTGTTGTTTTTACCAAGCGGAGCAGAGAACATTGATTTTGCTATCCTAGCGTTTAAAATATTAAAATATTACTTATACTCAACAACAGCCATCTTTAGGGTCTCTCTTAGTGAAAGCCTTAACATAAGCCTTAAGTGTATTGCCCGGGACGCTGCATTTAGACTATTCACCAAACCACCTCCTTGGCAGTCTTCTCATTATCATGTTTACGTTGGACAACAAACATCACGGATAGCTTTACACTACAGACCAGTGTGCGATGGGTGGATACGGTAGATGTATTACACAATATATTATAATATAAAACAGCAACAAAAAAGAAAGCACATTTACACTCTTGTAATTGACACATCTAGCTTCCACATCCCCAAATGTTGCTGTATTCCTGCCCTAATCCATCTCTTGTCTTGGTGTCATTTTAACCTTTGAAATACACAACTGCATCTGACAACCCCGCGCCTTATGTCACTGTCTGTTATCCCCACAGAGTCTTGTCATAAGGTCACTGTTCTGCAGCATTGGAGCAGAATGGATAACCCATTTTACCCATATTGACCTTCCTCTGGTAGCTGTTGACAGTACACACACACACACTCTGTGTGATTGTTTTGGCTATGGATGTTTTCACTCACCATTGCACAATAGCCAGAATAATTCCATAACATTAGGTCGACCGTGGCTTATATACCAGTGGTTTAGTATTAGTGCTCACATGTGTCTCAATATTCAAATTCTGATACATGTATGTGTGTTGTCTGTGACGTATATGTAGTGAGGTTTGCAGTGTACGCTATGCTATGAAACAAATTAATTTGTTGTGCAATGAATCCAATATATTAATAATCCATTAATATATTCCATATGTTTGAAATGCAATACATGGTCAGTACGTGTGCTTTACCTAAGTAGAATCATCTGAAATAACATGAAAATGAGCCAATGAAAATAAATATATTTTTATTTTTTCAATGTCCTCTTAAATTGTCAATTCACTATTGTAATTATTAATTTACTGTCTATTAAACAATCAATATATTTTGCAGTCCCTGTGTCCCAGTGTCATTTTATATATATATATATAGCCTATATACACTCACCGGCCACTTTATTAGGTACACCTTGCTAGTACCGGGTTGGACCCCCTTCTGCCTTCAGAACTGCCTTAATCCTTCGTGGCACAGATTCAACAAGGTACTGGAAACATTCCTCAGAGAGTTTGGTCCATATTGACATGATAGCATCACGCAGTTGCTGCAGATTTGTCGGCTGCACATCCATGATGCGAATCTCCCGTTCCACCACATCCCAAAGGTGCTCTATTGGATTGAGATCTGGTGACTGTGGAGGCCATTTGAGTACAGTGAACTCATTGTCATGTTCAAGAAACCAGTCTGAGATGATTCGCGCTTTATGACATGGCGCGTTATCCTGCTGGAAGTAGCCATCAGAAGATGGGTACACTGTGGTCATAAAGGGATGGACATGGTCAGCAACAATACTCAGGTAGTCTGTGGCTTTGACACGATGCTCAATTGGTACTAATAAGCCCAAAGTGTGCCAGGAAAATATCCCCCACACCATTACACCACCACCACCAGCCTGAACCGTTGATACAAGGCAGGATGGATCCATGCTTTTGTGGCAGTCTAGAGATCCGTGGGCTCTCACTAATACCGCAGCCAATCACGGGGGGGCGCCCAGCATTATAAAGGGGATGATCCCCGGCCGCCAGTTCTCTCTCTGCTCTATGACCTGTGACGTCACTTCCGGGCCGGTGCCTCTGCGTCGGACAGGTAAAACAGCGCGGCTGTGCACCTGCTGCTTTGACATTCTTTTATATTGTTGAACGCCACTATTAATTGCTAATTGATAGTGCAATTTTAGATGCTCATCGCTAGCTGTACAGCCCTCCTTTGCTCCCTCCCTCGGACATGTCATGAGTAGCCAACCCTACTGATCGGTATGTCGTTTTAATATATCTTATTTTAGTTTACACAGACCGATTTTTGCACTAATTGATGTGTCGGGTCCTCAGATTGCTACGGCGCGGGTGACTACAACGATAGCCCCGCAATACGTCGCTACCAGCTGGGGGGACCGCTGCTGTTTTGCTTTTGCTGTTGCTTCGCGCTACTGTTTTGGTTTTGGTTTATTTTGTTTGTTTAATTTTGATTTTGCGGTTACTTGGTTTGCTCTGCCCTAACGTTCATTGGTTTCATTTAGTTTCCTTTTGTTGTTTTGATTAGGGCAGAGGATTTCTTCATTTTTCTTTATTTTCTTTATTCATTTCTAATATTGGCAGATTAGCCACGTGTATTTTGGTTTATTTTGACCAATTGATATATTGTTTATTTTAGATTTTGTGTGTTTCATTTCCCCTCTACTCTCCCGTTTCTTCTGTCCCTTTTTAGTTGCTGAGGTCCGGTGGTGGTACTGGTGGCCTGGTGGTGGGATTCCCCTCCCCTTGTGTTGTGTGCTGTGGTCCCCTGGGTTTTGGGTCTCCCCACGGTGTGTGTGTGTGCGGTAATTAGTTTATTTTGGTTGGGTGTCTCCGCCCCGGCCCCCCCCCCTTAGCTCCGACACACCGTGAACCTCAGCTCCTGATCAATTTACTTTTGTTCCTTTTATTTTTGCCCCGAGTGCCTATTTTTACTGTGTCAATTTAATATCTTTGTAATAAAATCTATACACTGTTTTCATACAAGTGACATCGTGTCTTTGGCCTCTTGAGTGAACGAACCTGTGTCCTTAGTGTTTTGTAATTAACTATTTCCGGGGGCGAAACTCCCCAGGTGGCGTTGTTGGCAACACCTTCATTTAAATATAAGGTCATCTTAGTTACAGAGGTTCTTATAACCCCCCTTACAAGTATCATTCCCAAGCTCCGCTCGCCACAATCTGGCGTTGTCGGCAGGGTCACTCATTTAACGGCAGACACGTGCTCACTTGTTGTTGTTTTGTTCCCTTTGTGTGTTTTGATGATGTTTTTCTTGTAGGCATTTCTCTTGGAGCAGTGGTGTTTAGAGGCAAAGCAGCAGCGGTTTCCAGTCGTCCCTCATACAGGTTTTGGTGAGACCGTCCCCCACACCCCTCACTTGTCCGTTCTCTAGTTAGGCACTTATTTATTGACGTCTTGGTACGTATCGTTGTAGCCATGGACGCTGAGTTTCAGGAACTCAGGGAGTTGGTTACACAATTAAAGGCTGACAATGATCGTTTGCGTCGTGAACAGGTTGACCTGAGCGCGGTGCCTTCTACTTCATCTGTGCCACCTACTGCCCCCCTCCATTGTTAATGCCCCTGCAACAGAGAGACTAGTGTTTGTCCCTCGAGATCGGAAATGTCCCATCTTTAGGGGGAGGGCGGGTATAGGTTTGGCTGAGTGGGTGGAGGAGATACAGGCATGTATGGGGGCTCGACATTTATCCAGGCCTGATCAGGCATTTTTTATTTTTGATCACCTAGAGGGAGAGGCTAGAGAGGAGATTAAGTACCGTTCCAGTGCAGAGAGAGGAGACCCCTGACAGAGTATTGGCCATTTTACAGGAGCTATATGGTTGCTCTGAGTCATATGTTGCTCTGCAGGAGGCTTTCTTCTCCAGGAGGCAGCAGGAAGGAGAAACTCTTCAGGAGTTCTCCCTAGCCTTGATGGGCTTCATGGAGAAGGTAAAGCGTAATGCGCCTAGTCCCATGCTAAATTCAGCAGCTCTATTAAGAGACCAATTCGCTGAGCATGTGCTAGATGGCTCCCTGCGTCGTGAGTTAAAGCAGTTGGTGCGCAGACAGCCTGATTCCACCTTGCTTGATGTCCGAGCAGAGGCTATCCGGTGGGAGCGTGAGGGTTTGCCTGGTGGCGTGAGGGGTCGTAGTCAATCCGTCCCCTCGGTGTTTGGTGTACAGTATGGTGTTCGTGTTGGCCCACAGGATACGGTTGCTTCACCCCCAGTGTCTGAGATGGCTGAGCTGAGGGAGATGTTTAAGTGTCAGCAGGAGCAACTTAGTCAGCTCACTCGAAGCATTGCTCTCCTCCAGAGCTCTAGCCAGCACAGTCGTCCGCCCCGTAATGGCCCAGTAATATGCAGGCGCTGTCATCAGCCTGGCCATTTTGCAAGGGAGTGTAGAGGACATATTCCCCTTTTAGCACCACATGTGCAATCGGCACTTAATTCTGCAACACGATCTCGTTCTGTGTCGGAAAACTAGTGCCCGCCGAATTGCAGAGTCACAGTTCGGATGGGGCCGCTACTGGCTCACAAGTGGTTTTAAATAGTTTAGAAGCTTCTAAACTTATTTCATCCTGTCCCCATTTGGGTGTGGACATGGGTGGCGTGAAAGTGCCCTGTTTGGTGGATACTGGTTCTATGGTGTCCACTATTTCTGAGAGCTTTTTCCGCCAGAACTTTGAGCCTTGGGGTCAGGAGCGCCTCCAATCGTGCCACTGGTTGCAGCTTAGAGCTGCTAATGGTCTGGAGATCCCCTACACCGGCTATCTGGAGTTAGAGGTACGCCTGTGTGGCAAGTTGATGTCAAGCTGTGGAGTGTTGATTGTGAGGGATACCCCTGGTGGTGTGCCTTCGCAGGTGCCTGGTGTGTTGGGTATGAACATCATCCGTAAATGCTACCAAGAACTTTTTGGGCAGCATGGTCTGGCCTTGTTTTCCCAGCCCTGTGTCTCTGGGTCCCCAGAACCTGTTGTGCAGGCACTGCAGCAGTGCCATTGTGCTAGCACTAAGGCCCCACAGCCCAGTCCAGGGAAGGTGAAGGTCAGGGGAAAGAGAGCTTGGCGCATCCCTGGCGGTATCATGAAAATAGTGGCAGCCACATGTTCTGAGGCATTTTCCGAGTCCACAGTGCTGTTTGAACCACTGGACGTTGGGTTGCCTGCTGGTCTAATTACGTCCCCTGCTCTGGTTCAAGTACATCAGGGAACAGCATACGTACCAGTCATTAACGTTGGTTCCACTGATGTGTTGCTGTACCCCCGCACTGTTGTCGGCACTTTAGACATAGTAAATGTTGTTAGCCTTCCATCTGGCATCCACGAGGTGCCATTAGTGGTGGCCACGGTGTCATCTTGCATGGTTTCCCCCCCAGTACAGCAGCAGGTGGATGACATAGACCTGTCATCATTGTCACCTGATGAACAGGGTCAGGTCAGACCTTTGCTTAGGCAATACACCTCTGTCTTTTCAGCCCATGATGGAGACCTGGGTTGTACCAACCTAGTCTCTCATGACATCCCTCTGGTTGATGATGCCCCAGTCCGACAACGCTATCGGCGTATTCCACCTTCTGATTATGAGGCAGTGAAGGAGCACATCAATCAGCTATTGTCGTCCCAGGTCATTCGAGAGAGTAGCAGCCCATATGCTTCTCCTATCGTGCTGGTTAGGAAAAAGGATGGTAGTCTCCGCATGTGTGTTGACTATCGACAGTTGAATGGTAAGACCAGAAAAGACGCCTTTCCTCTGCCACGCATCGAGGAGTCGCTAGATGCGTTATCTGGTGCCCGCTGGTTCTCAACCCTGGATCTGGCCAGCGGCTATAACCAGGTACCAGTCACTGAGGCCGACCGGTCAAAGACTGCATTCTGTACACCATTTGGATTGTTCGAATGGAACAGGATGCCTTTTGGGCTTTGTAATGCTCCCAGCACCTTTCAAAGGCTGATGCAGCGCATCTTTGGAGACCAACAGTGTCAGTCGTTATTGTTGTATCTGGATGATATTGTTGTCTTTTCATCAACAGTGGAGCAACATTTGGAGAGGCTGAAGGTTGTCCTAAACCGCCTTGAACATGAAGGCCTTAAGGCTAAACTCAGCAAGTGTTCCTTTTTCCAGAAGGAGGTTCACTATTTAGGCCATGTGATCTCTGGTAATGGTGTTTCGACAGACCCCGGTAAGATTGAGGTGGTTGCAAATTGGCCGATTCCCACCACAGTCTCTGACTTGCGATCTTTCCTTGGTTTTGCCAGTTATTACAGGCGGTTTGTGGAGGGGTTTGCCAAGTTGGCCGCCCCCCTGCACAAAACCGTGGCTGAGTGGGCCCGTGCACCATCTAAGAGGTCTGGGCGTGGCGTTATAGGGTGTTGGACTCAGGAGTGTCAGGAGAGTTTTCAGGCACTGAAAACTAGGCTCACCACTGCACCAGTGCTGGCCTACGCAGATTTTTCACTACCCTTCATTTTGGAGGTTGATGCCAGCTATGGTGGCTTGGGAGCGGTGCTCTCTCAAGAGCAAGCAGGCAGGGTGAGACCAGTAGCCTACGCTAGTCGAGGCCTGAGGCCCACCGAAAGAAATATGGAAAACTACAGCTCTATGAAGCTCGAGTTTCTGGCCCTTAAATGGGCCATGACCGAAAAGTTCAGGGAGTATTTGCTGGGTCATAAGTGTGTTGTTTATACCGACAACAACCCCCTGAGGCACCTTTCCTCTGCCAAATTGGCTGCCACGGAGCAGCGTTGGGTAGCACAACTTGCAGCCTTTGATTTTGAACTAAAGTACCGAACAGGGAGGAGTAACAGAAATGCCGATGCCCTTTCACGTCAACACCCGCCTGGTCCACAGGAGATGGAAGCTATCCTTCCAGGGACTGTTATGCCAATGGCGTTGCAGCAAGCATTGGCATCAAACAAGGTTGAGGTAACTCAAACTGCAATCTCTGCCTTGCCACAGCACAGCCCGTCTGAGATTGTGGCACTTCAACAGGCTGACCCTGTAATTCAGAGCTTGCTGGCATTTTGGGTGAGGAGGCAACGTCCCAATCTTGAGGAGCGGCAACAATTGTCACCATCTGCCCTTGCTTTGCTCCGGCAGTGGGACCGCCTTGTGGAAAGAGATGGAGTGTTGTATCGGCAAGTGTTCCGCTCGGATGGTGGTGAGGCGGTGCTGCAGTTGTTGTTACCAGCAGCACTGATAGAGGAGGTCCTAACCCAACTTCACCAAGAGCATGGCCATCAGGGAGTGGAGAGAACGCTGGCACTCCTGCGAGCTCGCTGTTATTGGCCTGGCATGTCTTCCGCGGTTGCCCAGTGGTGTCAAACCTGTGAGCGGTGTCAGGTCGCAAAAGCTGTCCATCCAATAGCTCGCAGCTTCTTGGGGCATTTGTTGGCCTCACGCCCCAATGAGATCCTGGCCATTGACTACACCTGTCTAGAACCTGCCCAGAATGGTATGGAGAATGTTTTAGTAATGACAGACGTTTTTAGCAAGTACACAGTGGCTATCCCTACCAGGGATCAACGTGCCTCCACCGTAGCCAAGGTTCTGGTGGCAGAATGGTTTTATAAATTTGGTGTCCCAGCCCGGTTACACTCTGACCAGGGTCGTAATTTTGAGAGCTCCTTGATCCAACAGCTTTGCAGCTTGTATGGAATTGCTAAATCGCGCACTACTCCATACCACCCAGCTGGCAATGGTCAGTGTGAGCGATTTAATCGCACCCTCCATAACTTGCTGCGCACTTTGCCCGTGTCTCGAAAAAGAGACTGGAACTTGTGTCTGCCCCAGGTATTGTACTGTTATAATACCACTCCCCATCAGGCCACTGGAGAGTCGCCCTTTTTCCTGATGTTCGGCCAGGAACCGAGGCTCCCAGTGGATTTTCTTTTGGGTCGAGTTGAGAGCCCTGTGAGTGGCACTGTTCACGAGTGGGTTCAGGAACACCAGGCTCGTTTGCAGGTGGCCTTCGACGGTGCCCGAGATCGCTTGCAACAGGCAGCTGACCGTCGAAAGCGAAATCACGACCAGCATGTGAAAGAGTTACCCTTAGGCGAGGGTCAACTTGTATTTCTACGCGATTTTAGTGCGAGAGGTCCCCATAAGACGCGGGACCGTTGGCACTCTGCCAGGTACCAAGTGCTGAGGGCTCCAAAGGAAGGTGGTTCTGTTTATACCATAGCACCGGTAGATGACCTGACTAAGGTCAGGCAGGTCCACCGGTCGATGCTAAAGGCTGTACTCAGCCTAGACCCACCCGTTTTAGCTGCTGGCCCAGATTCACCACCAGCAGAACAATCACCTTCCGAAGATGGGTGTCTGGACTATGACTTGCTGGTCCTGAGGCAAGAAACCCCTGAGCCTCACTTTGTTGTGCCATTAGCACCACCCCCAGTAGTGATCCCAACTACACCCCGTGTACTGCTGTCACCATCGGGTCGGGACACTGGTGAGTATGGTCCTTCGACCGCGCCACGAACTGAGGCCTCACCATCTCCAGCTGTCCCTCCAGTCAGATGCACTGGGTCCAGTAATGTTGTCCTGCGCAGGACTGCAAGGTCAACTGCTGGCCATCACCCTAATCGTCATCTTCCACAGCCCAGTAGACAGGAGGCTGCTCCTCCTGTGTCTGTGTCCAATGCAGTTTCTGCATGGTTCAGGCCTTGGTGTTAACAACTGGTGTTTGCATTGCTTTGTCCATCGTCGGGGCGACGATGCAAAGAGGAGGGGTAGAATGTGGCAGTCTAGAGATCCGTGGGCTCTCACTAATACCGCAGCCAATCACGGGGGGGCGCCCAGCATTATAAAGGGGATGATCCCCGGCCGCCAGTTCTCTCTCTGCTCTATGACCTGTGACGTCACTTCCGGGCCAGTGCCTCTGCGTCGGACAGGTAAAACAGCGCGGCTGTGCACCTGCTGCTTTGACATTCTTTTATATTGTTGAACGCCACTATTAATTGCTAATTGATAGTGCAATTTTAGATGCTCATCGCTAGCTGTACAGCCCTCCTTTGCTCCCTCCCTCGGACATGTCATGAGTAGCCAACCCTACTGATCGGTATGTCGTTTTAATATATCTTATTTTAGTTTACACAGACCGATTTTTGCACTAATTGATGTGTCGGGTCCTCAGATTGCTACGGCGCGGGTGACTACAACGATAGCCCCGCAATACGTCGCTACCAGCTGGGGGGACCGCTGCTGTTTTGCTTTTGCTGTTGCTTCGCGCTACTGTTTTGGTTTTGGTTTATTTTGTTTGTTTAATTTTGATTTTGCGGTTACTTGGTTTGCTCTGCCCTAACGTTCATTGGTTTCATTTAGTTTCCTTTTGTTGTTTTGATTAGGGCAGAGGATTTCTTCATTTTTCTTTATTTTCTTTATTCATTTCTAATATTGGCAGATTAGCCACGTGTATTTTGGTTTATTTTGACCAATTGATATATTGTTTATTTTAGATTTTGTGTGTTTCATTTCCCCTCTACTCTCCCGTTTCTTCTGTCCCTTTTTAGTTGCTGAGGTCCGGTGGTGGTACTGGTGGCCTGGTGGTGGGATTCCCCTCCCCTTGTGTTGTGTGCTGTGGTCCCCTGGGTTTTGGGTCTCCCCACGGTGTGTGTGCGGTAATTAGTTTATTTTGGTTGGGTGTCTCCGCCCCGGCCCCCCCCCCTTAGCTCCGACACACCGTGAACCTCAGCTCCTGATCAATTTACTTTTGTTCCTTTTATTTTTGCCCCGAGTGCCTATTTTTACTGTGTCAATTTAATATCTTTGTAATAAAATCTATACACTGTTTTCATACAAGTGACATCGTGTCTTTGGCCTCTTGAGTGAACGAACCTGTGTCCTTAGTGTTTTGTAATTAACTATTTCCGGGGGCGAAACTCCCCAGGTGGCGTTGTTGGCAACACCTTCATTTAAATATAAGGTCATCTTAGTTACAGAGGTTCTTATAACCCCCCTTACAAGTATCATTCCCAAGCTCCGCTCGCCACACTTTCATGGATCATTCATTTGTTGACGCCAAATTCTGACCCTACCATCCGAATGTCGCAGCAGAAATCGAGACTCATCAGACCAGGCAACGTTTTTCCAATCTTCGATTGTCCAATTTTGGTGAGCCTGTGCGAATTGTAGCCTCAGTTTCCTGTTCTTAGCTGACAGGAGTGGCACCCGGTGTGGTCTTCTGCTGCTGTAGCCCATCCGCCTCAAGGTTCGACGTGTTGTGCGTTCAGAGATGCTCTTCTGCATACCTCTGTTGTAACGAGTGGTTATTTGAGTTACAGTTGCCTTTCTATCAGCTCGAACCAGTCTGGCCATTCTCCTCTGACCTCTAGCATCAACAAGGCATTTGCGCCCACAGAACTGCCGCTCACTGGATATTTTCTCTTTTTCGGACCATTCTCTGTAAACCCTAGAGATGGTTGTGCGTGAAAATCCCAGTAGATCAGCAGTCTCTGAAATACTCAGACCAGCCCGTCTGGCACCAACAACCATGCCACGTTCAAAGTCACTTAAATCACCTTTCTTCCCCATTCTGATGCTCGGTTTGAACTGCAGCAGATCGTCCTGACCATGTCTACATGCCTAAATGCATTGAGTTGCTGCAGCCAATCACGCATTTTCAGGCCTTTATAGAATACTTTTTTTCCGCAGCTGGTTCGATTTCTGCGAAATTCGGATGCCGATAAAAACGAGCCAAACAGACAATTACATTTTTTTATTTATTTTTTTATTTTATAAATATTTATATTAAATTAAATACCTTCCTGTATATAGGGACTACTTAGGCCTATACAAAACAAGGGAAAGTGTGCACCAGGAGGGTCAATCTACGGCAATTCATTCTTTTTTTTTTAAAATGTTTTGTTGATTTTTTATAAATATTTATATTACAAAACATTCAATATATAGGCCCTATATACAGGAAGCTATTGATTTTTTTGTAATACATATTTTCAAAAATGTAATTGCCGTAGATTGACCCTCCTGGTGCACACTTTCTAACACACTTGATTTGCATAAGTAGTAGCCTACATATATAGGAAGCTATTGAATGTTTTGTAATATAAATTGTGGCGAAACGGACGAGTGGGTGATTGAATAATTGACTGTGTAATTGACGAGCTGGATCTGATCACGCTCACCTGTGAGCAAGTTGACAAAAGGAAGTGGAAGATGCATGGAACGGGGGGACGCGAGGAGACTGTTTGTGAATGGCACTCGGGGGTGCTGTTCGTGACTTATAGTGTCGCCGGCAGCGAAGACAGTTAAACAGGGGAACTGACTGTTCCCATATCCAGGCGGGAGACGGGATACTCCCTGGAGGTAGAGAGGGACGTGTGTGTGTGTGTGTGTGTGTGTGTTGGCTTCCGATTCGCCAGCCTCCGATTCGGCAGTTGAGGGCCAATTAACTTGTCCACTGATTGACTGTTTTTTGTGACACTTTTTGATGTGAAGACTTTTTAGACATTTCAGGTAAGACATCAGCTTTGCCTGACACCTACTATTGTATCTGTGAAACTTTTATTTTATTTCTGAAAATGCTAAAGGGGAGATTTCACCGTTTTTGTTTTATACCAAGACCTCATTAGGCCAGGTCCAGATCAAAAACCACTGTACCTAGACCTCTCAAATCTGGACTTGATTGATGTACAGACCCTGAAGATTCATAAAAACACAGTCTCTGATTTGTGAAACCTTTATTCTATTTGTGAAAATGCAATAAAGGCACATTATACCGTTTTTTCAGCATATGGACCACATTAGACCAGGTCCAGATCAAAAACCACTGTACCTAGACCTCTCAAATCTGGACTGGATTAATGTACAGAGCCTGAAGATTCATAAAAACACAGTCTCTGATTTGTGAAACCTTTATTCTATTTGTGAAAATGCAATAAAGACACATTATACCGTTTTTTCAGCATATAGACCACATTAGAGCAGCAGTTAACACTCCTGGGTTGTGAATAAATGCTTGGAATAATTTCACTGTACAGTCTGGTCTCCCATCTTTGCCACAGTTTCAGAACGGGGCTGTGACAAATGTTATAATGAACAGTGACAACATGGCATGGTGTTTAAATTATGACATTCTATATGGAAAGGTTTGGTTTTAATTTGTTGACTAGGCAATATTTGTATTCTCTATTCGTCTATTCGATATAATATTCTATCAATAATAAACTGATTAAGCACATTTAAAGAAAATGTCTCTTCATGTCGTGACTGCGGCTATTAGTATCACATATTTATTATTTAATATCACATATTCCAGTTATACACTGCTGAAAATGCATCCCAGAGCAAGCCAGTTCTATTTAAAAAATAATTTCAAATATATGTTACTTAATAGCCATTGGCCGCACTCGGCGGGGCATGTAATTTGTTGGATTTTTGGATTTGCCTGGCAACAGGGGGGGGGGGGCTGGGGGGGCTGTTAGTTAGTTGACCACTAATTGCAAAGGTTGTCTAAACAGCTACCCCCGAGTGCCTCGGTCCAATCAGGTAAGTTTGATGTAGCCTAAAGTTTTCCTGCAACTTTATAATGGCACTATATTTGACATAACAGCCAGAAATATGCTCATCTGTTAGATATTCCATTAAAAATGGGAAAAGTTCTAAACTAATGAAATCCTGTTGGTAGGCTATGCACAAACTCCCTAATTTTGCTATGATAATGCTATTTGCATTAATGTAGATTATAGCCATGAGACATGCCTATAGACATGATGCTGGAGGAAGCCCTGACTAAGTCCGGTCGGGTTGTTTAGGGAGCTCTCCACGGTGCTGACTGCCCCCCGGCGGGCACATTTCCTCCACAATGATGCGGGACCCATGCAGGATATTAGGTTACATAATTTTAAACTTATCACAGCAAAACGTTCATTGACTATGACGGAGTATTAGGGCCATATTGAGAGAAAAAAAATCAGACTTCGAGAATAAAGTGATACATTTACGAGAATAAAGTCATAATATTCTAACAGGTTGTTTTAGAGGAGGAGAGTTATTAAAATGAGGGCCGTGGAGCATTTCATGGAACTGTACTTCAGGTTTCACAAAAAAGGAGATACTTCATCTTTTGGCACATCAGCATCACATTGTCATAAGTATCAGGACGCCGGCAGTACACCTGCAGATGCTCCAACGCCTGATGGCATATGGATTCATATGATAAACTAAAGCCCTATGGCATTGCTATTAACGGCTGCATTGACGGATTTAGTCGACACATAATGTGGATGGAGGCATATACAACTAACAGACGTTTCGCTCTTCCGTTTTAAGTAGAACTGCCTACCAATTACGACTTTATTCCCGTAAACTTACGACTTTATTCTTGAAGTCTGTTTTTTTTTTTTTCTCAATGTGGCCCTAATACTCCGTCGTAGTTGACAGCGATCAGTCATCATCTATCCGTCGTGGAGGCGACCAATCATAGTTATTATGGAAAATAACTTGGAAATCAAGGAAATAATAAGGAAAAGTGGGGTAATTACAAGAATTTATCGTTTAGAGATAAAGTATTAGGGCTCTTAAGTGCTAAAAAATGTCTGGCTTTTCTACTTCAAGTATTCATTATAAATAATTTCATTTCTTAGGCTTTAAAATGGAGAAATTAAGAAGAGGTCAGAGACGTGGCTATCCAGATTTATGGACAGAGTCAGGAGGAGACGACAGGATAATGAGAGAACTGTCAACTTTTGAACACCTTAATCGAAAAATAAGTTGGAATAGCCCCATGTGGGAAACATTGGCAGCTAAAATATTCAAGGAGAAGAATGTCAACAAAAAAAAGTGGCTGTACACTGTATGGCACAGTGACAGGAAGTCAATCAGAACAAGAGTTTTGTTGACGCAGAAGCAACAGATTGAGTGTACCTCTCAAAATTAAAAAAAAAAATGAGGATGAGTAAAAAAGAGACACGATCTGACACTAAGGACAAACTTAGTGCTGCTGTTGAAGAACAGAACAGACTGGATTGTGGGAGGGAGGTTGATACAGAGGATCTAGTTAGTAAAGATGAGGAGAAAACATTGGAAATTGAGAAAAAGTTAGAAAAAACACATGAAGACACAACAGTTAATGCTGAAGCCAGTGGCTGAGTGCATTCAGACTGACAGCGTTGTGTGTCCTGATTATACCTTATTTTGTACTTGTAAACAATCAAACAATCCCAACGAGCCATATGCCCAGTGCAACCTCTGCCATGACTGGTTTCATCCTGTTTGTGTGGGATTCCAAAGTATTGAAGACATTACTGCCATATCCCCATGGCACTGTCCTTCATGTACCAGAGATACCCCAAAAATACAGTCTGGACATAAGGACCAGGTGAAGAGAAGGTTATCCTTTGGACAAGAAATTCCATCCTGCCCCCAGGAGTTTACAGTAAGCCTAACAAGGACTGAATGGGCTGCAATTCAGCCAACTAAAAGAAAAGGATACAGAGACTTGAAGAAAGGCTGGACGGATCTCCTGAGCGGCAAAATAGGATGTATACACAAATTTTGCGTTCTTTCCTTTAAGTCTAACAAAATAAAATGCAGTCAAAGTTGAAAAAATAAAAGTGCATATTGGAGGAGTAAGGCTGTATGCACATTTTCTGGTTGCACAACTTACTTCCTATCTTTGGAGGAAGATCCAAATGATACTGAAGATGATATACCTGTTAATGTAAAAGCCCAGGGAAAAATTAATCACAGCTGCCACGAACAGCATAGCCGACACTGCCGCCAACCTGAGCGCCACACACTTGGAGGACAACTTGGCGAATGTTCTCCCATGTTAGTCCACACAAAACAACTGGCATCCACGGATGAAGAGAAGATTCTCGCAGGAAATCTTAATGATAAGTCTGTCCCAGTCTTGCAAAAGATATCAAGTGTTATGACCGCATGGCTCAAGCATGACATAACAAATTGGGAGACACGCAGTGAACAAGTTTTTGCATATTTATTCAAAATATAGGCCCTAACAAGGAAACTAAGTATCAGTGTAGATGGCAGCTTAACTATGTGTAGTGTGTTATGGACTGGTGTAGTGAGAATGTGCAACAAAACCAAAATAAAGAAGAAAAGGGTTTGGCAGCAGCAGCTGCTGTCACACAGGCAGCGAGAGCCAAAGGCTGGATGTCTTCCTCCTTTTATAGGCCAATCAGGCCAATCAGGTGCACCTGCTGCAAAAAGGGGAAGAGCCAAATGGCCCAAGTAGGAAAGCAGCACCTCCCCCACCACACAGGGGAAGGACGCCTTCCCTGACCACCATGGTAAGAGTTACCATGGGGACGTAACACCCTCCCCCTTAAAACAGAGGCCCAACATATGTGGCCTCTGTAAATAAGGCTGCGGCAACAAAGAAATTAAACAATATTAATGTCAAAGGGAGGAAAGGCAAAAGGTTAAATGGGATCGGTCAGGGAAAACTGCCGGAAACGGGAACTGGTTTACTCGAACCCTTCTGGCGCCCGCGACAGCGCATCGGCTATTACGTTGTCCACGCCACGAATCTGTTTGATGCTCAAGTTATAGGGCTGTAAAAAGAGTGTCCACCTCATTAACCGCTGGCTTGGACTCTGCAGAGAGTGGAGGAAGGTTAGAGGGTTAGGGTCTGAATACACAACCTACCGGATGGACCCCACCTCCCACGTACACATCAAAATGCTGCAGAGCCCACACCCACGCCAACGCCTCTTTCTCTACTGTAGAGTAGTTCAGTTGATGACGGTTGAACTTCTTAGAAAAGAAGCTGACCGGTCTAACCACTCCCTGATCATCACTCTGCATCAGGACACCCCCAGCCCCAACCTGACTGGCAACTGCAACTGGAATGGCTGATCTAGGTGAGGTGCTGCCAGGACAGGAGCTGTACTCAACAGCATCTTCACTTGGCCAAAAGCCTGCTGACAGGCCAGAGACCATTCAAACTTGACCTTCTGCTGTAATAGGCCTGGTCAATGGGGCGACCACTGTAGAGAAATTAGGGCAAAAACTTCTATAGTAGCCAACCATACCCAAAAATCGTCTAAGCTCAGTCTTGGAGAAAGGAGGTGGAAACTTGTCAATAGCACGGACTTTGGCCCTTACTGGCTTGACCTGTCCTTGTCCCACAACCTTCCCCAGGTACGTAACAGTGGCCCTGGCAAATTCACATTTAGCCACGTTAACTGTGAGGTTAGCGTCTTGGAGACGAACCAACAATGCATGGACTCGATCCCTGTGCCGTTCCCAAGTGTCACTGTATACTATGACATCATCAAGGTAAACAGCTACGCCCTCCAGCCCTGCCACTACTTTGTTCATCAGGCGCTGAAAAGTGGCAGGCGCATTTCGGAGCCCAAAACTCATGACCTTGTAGGAGTACAGCCCCGATGGTGTAATGAAGGCAGCGATCTCTTGGGCACGTGGCGTCAGCGGGACCTGCCAGTATCCTTTAAATAGATCAAATTTACTCACAAATCTGGCAGATCCTACCGCATCCACGCAATCCTCCATCCTCGGTAAGGGAAAAGAATCAGGTTTAGTCACCTCATTCACCCTTCTGTAGTCTGTGCAAAACCTGTCTGTCATGTCTGATTTTCCCACCAGTAGGCATGGAGAGGCCCAACTGGCATTTCAAGGCACAGCCAGCTCATTATCTAACAGATACTGAACCTCAGCGTCCATGCGGCGGCGCTTCTCCAGGGGAACTCTGTAGAACCTTTGCCGAATTGGCTTTGCATCCCCAACATCGATGCCGTGCTGCACTAAGTGGGTACAGGAAGGAGTATCAGAAAACAGGGAAGGGAAAGCAGCCAACAGTCCCGACAGCTCCCTGCCTTGTTCTTCTGACAAGTGGCCGAATAGACCACTTAAATCTGCAAGCGTTTCCGAATTTTTTAGCCAAGGATGCAGCACACCGTCCCAGGCCCTCTCACATCCCCCTCTTCCTCATCCTCTTTTTCCCCTACTGAAACAGATGACTGGAGCATGTGAGCTACAGTAGTCAACATAGCAGGTTTAACCTCCTGAACCACATCTGCTCCTGGCACAGATATACGGGCATAGTAAGCTTTCAGCAAGTTCACATGACACAGTTGTGTTGACTTTTTACGGTCTGGAGTATCAACCAGATAGTTCTGTTCAGAGACCTGTCGGACCACGGTGTATGGTCCAGTGAACTTGGCCTGGAATGGCGAACTGAGGATAGGCAGTAATGCCAACACCTGGTCTCCAGGACAGAACACTCGAGGCTCTGTTCTGCGGTCATCTTACTCTGGACGGCTGTCAGATGATCACCCGCCATCTTAACCGCCAGATGTAGTCTACGATGAAATCCGTTCACATAATCAATCAAGTTGACAGGCGGCTCTTCAACTTTTAGGCCATCCTGCAAAACTGAAAGGGGACCCCTCACTTTGTGTGCGAACACCAACTCACTGGGGCTAAACCCTGTGCTCTCCTGCACCACCTCCCTGGCTGACAACATAAGCCAGGGTAGCCCTTCCTCCCAATCCCCCTTAAGCTCAGTACAGTACGAACGCATAAGCGACTTCAGGGTTTGGTGGAACCTTTCCAGTGCTCCCTGACTCTGAGCATGGTAAGCACTAGCTTTGTTGTGCTTGACCTTCAGCTGGCCCAAAACCTCTGCAAACATTCGTGATGTAAAGTTGGACCCTTAGTCACTCTGTATGACCCGAGGAATTCCAAAGTAGGATATGAACTGTGATAAAGCCTTAACAATAGATCGTGTGGTGATAGAGCGGAGAGGGTACACGGCGGGGTAACGTGTGGTCTGACACATTACCGTCAACAGATAGATGCACCCCGACTTGGATGGAGGGAGCGGCCCCACACAGTCGATGATGAGATGCTGGAATGGCTCACTCACTGCTGGAATGGGGTAAAGAGGTGCAGGTTTAATAGTCTGTTTAGGCTTGCCTGTGATCTGGCAGGTATGACAAGTATTAATGAACCTGGTAACCTCTTTCTTTAACCTGGGCCAGAAGAAGTAACGCAGCAATCTGTTGCATGTCTTCCTAACCCCCATGTGTCCAGCCACCTCACCGTGGGCTGTCTCCAAAATGACTTCTCTAAACTTGGCAGGCACAACTACCTGAAGAACGGGATCATCTACCGAACAGTCATCATGAGGAAGCCACTTACGGACCAGCATGCCATCCAGTAGAAAGTACCCACAGGCTAAACTCTCCATCTCGTCTGTTGGCTTCACCTCACTGAACAGTCTCTTCAGCTCAGGATCCTCCTGCTGGGCTATAATCAGCTCACTCTTGGACAGGGCAAGAGGCAGATCAGGAAGTTGAGACACAGCATTTTTCAATTTTCCCGACTCTTTAATCCCCCCTTCAAGCCCTGTCCCACTCATCGAACGAGTTACTACACAAGCAGTAAAAACCTCTGGAAACTCCTTTTCACTACTGTCTGGCACAGTGGAGATAATCGGCCTAGAAGTCACCACAGGAGGCGGGAAACCTCCCCAAACCCACCCCTTAGCTAAATCGTTTCCTAGAACGACAGACACTCCCTCTACAGGCATCTTTGATTTCAGTGCTATGGCCACTTCTCCTTTTACCAGCTCATGTTCAAGTTCGATTCTGTGTAAGGGAGCCGGCCAAGTATGCATCCCCATGTCTTGGATCAAAACACTCCTCCCCAGACTTGACTCCTCAGAAAAATCCAACACCGAGTCTAGAATGAAGGATGCTGAACCCCCGGTGTCACGCAAAATCTTTACAGATACTTTCTGTGACCTACCCACCAATGAGACAAAACCTTCCCTGATGAACTCACTGTAATCAGGCGGAACCATATCTGCCCATAGCAAGTTAGAACCTTCCGAGACGCCTGGAGATTCGACAACCACAGGAAGACTTGGCACAACAGACGCCATCATGGCCGGTTTTTCAGGACACATGTTCTCTGCATCTAGGCCTAGTGCCCCCTGTCCTCCACCAACCGGAACTGCCAGGGCATGAGGTCTACTAATACCCCCAGATAAACCCTTCCTACCGTTTCCTTTACTTTTCAGCACATGACAGTTCAATTTCCAATGTCCTTTCCCCAAGCAATAGTTGCATGTGGAGTTAAAATCACCCTTGCTGGGACTAACTTGTTCATATTGTGAGTTAGGAGCAGAGAATCCAAAGTTCCCACTAGGGAACTTTGCAGGGTATGGAGCTAAGGAACTAGAACCTCCCCCGCTATGACCACGTGACTCAGATGGAACTTTGGTAGTTAACACAAACTCATCTGCCCACCTGGCCACTTCAAGGGTGGTTTTTGGTTTACGCTCATTGAGATGATTTACAATGCGCTCATGTGTGATATTCTTGAACTGTTCTAGTAACACTTCACACAAGTCATCGAGAGTCTTAACCCTTTCTGCCTCACGCCAACGTTTAAAATGGCTTACCATCTCCCTCATTACCTCCACATATGTCTGCGTCTCAGTTTTTCTCCAATTCCTGAAGCGCAATCGATAGGCTTCAGCACACAGCTCATAAGACAGGAGTATGGCATCCTTTACCTTAGTACTTTCCTCTCTACAGGGTCAAGTGCTAAGTAGGCCTCTTGAGCCTTGGGCGGAAGCACACTCTGAATCAGTGCAGTGCGGTCTGTAACTGTCCAACTTCTCTCCTCTGCCAGACTTTCAAATAATGAGAAAAATACATCAGGATCCCTCTCATTAAATTTCGGCATCAGTCGGACCATATCACCCAAGCTGTCCCTAGACCTTCCATCAAAAGCTACGTCAGCATTAGGTCTTGCCTGGCGCAACCTCTCTAGCTCAAGATGCACCTCCCTTTCTTTCTGGCGTTCTTGGGCCTGAAACTCCTGCATCTGCATCTGCATGGCTGACAGTTCCTTTTGCTCTGCAAAGGATAGACCCGTACCCACTGAGACAAATCCGGCCCCTGCCCCTTTGATGGGTGAACCACATGGGCTAGATGTTTCGTCATCTTCTAACACGCCCTGGTCAATTTAACCCCAGATGTACTGCAGCAAACACCTCCTTTTTCTTAGACCGACCCTGCATAACATCGGGGGTAAGGTTATAATGTGTGACGACCCGCCACAATTCTTCAGCTTTCAATCTTTTAAGTAACTCGACTGATGGACTGGCCACAAACTCCTTAAAAAGATCCATCCTACTGTAAGCCAATCAACACATCAACGGTCCACAAATGCTTAATCAGTAGTACCGATAACCACCACTTGACAGGCCACAAACTTCTAAGCAATCAAAATAATCATTTAGAGGCCTATACTGACCATAATATCCAATAACAGTAACCAATAACCTGTTATCAGCTATAATACCTCGACTCAGAACGGTGAGTAGCGTGATATATCACCAAACAGGAGGGATAATTATCAGAGCTGCAAGTAGAAGTCCCTATCTAGCTACCAACTAGTCTTCGGAGTGCCCTCATGCAATTTGGTTGCTAGCAACCCCAGCGCGTTCGACACACCCAAAAACAACAAACAAAACAAAAAAAAACAAAAAAAAAAAACAGCGATAAGTGCTCTACTCCTACACGGGGGTTCACTTAGCTCGTATCTAACCCACTCGCTTCAATGACGTTTAACAAACAATCCCATGCTACTCACCGACCAGCCGAGGATCACAACCGGTAACCAGGGGTAGCGATGTGACGTTTGAAGCGAGGCGTCGGAGCATGTGTCGAGCAAAAAGAGGCGTTCCAGATGAAACCTCGATTCGAGGCTTGTATCGTTTCCGTAAAAATCACGTGACTGATGACAAACGAGGCCTCGGATTCAGTGTACACGTCACTGATTCATTTTGAGTGTCGCTACTGCATAAAAGGGTTTGAACCTTGCGGCACTTTGTGAGTTTTGAGTTGGCGTTTGGTATTGGTGAACAGATAGAGTGTGCGTTGGATAAGTGTCAGAGTTAGTGGTTAAGTTCAGTCATTGTATCATAGATTATATCAGCTATTATTAGTATTATACTGCATTAGACTATTATATTAGGTTAGAATAGATAGATACTAGAATAGTGTTAGTAGTAGGCTAGTTGAGTTTAGGGTTAGTATTACATATTATATATATTATTATTATATAGGCTTATAGTGTGGGGTTTAGTGTCCCGAGGGAAGGAGGCCGCCGACAACAGGAACGCTTTTAACTCACTTTATTTGTTTAGGTTTAAGTTATCTTAATCTACCAAGCATGTGGGGGCGTAAATGTAAATGCCACGCGTGGAGAGCCGCTTAGCTTAGCATCCTCCCGATGCGCTGCCTCGCTGGTTCTGACTCGAGCCGGCGACTTCCGCCGGAAGTCACTGGGCAGGAGGCGTGACCTCTATGACGCTAGTGTTGAGCGCCAGCCCCCAGTGTATTGTTTGCCGCCATCATGTGGTCAGGTCGGGTAATTACAACTTGTATATTTATTTCTACTCCTTTGTGTGGCTATGTGCAGCTGCTGATACATATGCTTATTATTAATCCGCAACAATAGGCTATACATATCTATATAATCTATATCATTATCTATTAATATTATATTATTAGCATAGTATTAGTATTATATAGCCTAATCTTAGGCCTATAGGCTATACATAGGCTATCTATATTATTGTATATATTGTTATCTATATTATTATCTATATTATTATTATTATAGAGTGTAGGCTACCTGTAGGCTAGGCTACCTGTAGGCTAGGTAGGTTTCTGCCTGTCACCATGGAGCCACCCAGAAAGAGGAGGACTTCTCCTGTCTGGGAACATTTCGAATTGGTTGCTCAAAACAAGGTAGGTCGTAATTGTATTTGATTTTCATAAAGGCATTATGATCTCCTCCATAGCCTATATATAATCTTTCCTTACGTGTTTTATTGTCATAATGAAGGTAAAGTGCTTGCTGTGTCACAAGGAGCTCACTTACAGCAACAACACCTCCTCCATGATCAGGCATTACAGAGCTATACATGAGAATGCCCAGTCTGCTGGCAGTGGTCCAGACACCAGTCAAAGTAATAGATAATCTTTATTGAATTATTTATATCATGTGGTTGGCCCCTATAGGCCTAATACCCTCCATTACATTTTGTTTCAGGTTTCAGTAAGACAACGGTGGATGAAGCTCTGGTGAATATGGTTGTCAAAGACTCCCAACCATTTTCCATTGTGGAAGATGTAGGTTTTAAGGAGCTCATTCATGCACTGGATCCCACATACATTCTACCAACCAGACAGGTGTGCATGGTATATGGATTACATTTAATTTGCTACTTGCACATTAAATGAATATAGGCTAACTGCATATTTGTGTTTACAGACTCTAAAGGCAATGGTGGGCAAACGGTATGAGGAAGCTAAGGAGAAGGCCAAGGAGAAACTCCAACAGGTTGTGTCCGTAAGCCTCACCTCAGACATGTGGACATCCATCAACATGGAAGCCTACCTTGCAGTGACCTGTCATTACATTGATGGAGAGGACAAGCTTGGGACTATTCTGCTTGGCGTAGAGCATTTTCCCACCACCCATACTGCAGAGAACTTGGCTTTGGCACACACAAAGTTCATGGAGGAGTGGGGCATTCAAGACAAAGCAAAGTGCCTAGTAACAGATGCTGCTGCCAACATGATGGCATGTGTTAATCTTTTGAATGTCAGACATACACTTTGCATTGCCCATTCACTGAATTTGATAGTGAGAGTCATTTGATGAAGTGCCAGGTCTGGCTGAGTTGCGAGCCAAATGCCGCAAGATGGTGACGTATTTTCGAACGAGCACCACGGCAAAAGAAACACTTGCTGCTGTACAGAAGCAGATGGGAAGACCGGTTCTGAAAATGATAATAGAGGTGGACACCAGATGGAACAGCACATTCAGTATGCTGCAACGCCTCTATGAGGTAAGAGAGCCAGTTGGAGCAGCTCTGGCCTCTCTGAGGACTGACATCACACCACCAAAATCATTGGAATATGCCACCATAAAAGAGGCCATTCAGGTTCTAGCTCCTTTTCAGCAGGCTACTGTAGAGCTCTCAGGGGAGAAATGAGTGCATCTAAAATCATTCCATTGCTCAAGATGCTTAGCCACACAACCCAGACCAAGACTGAGAGCCTAACAACTCACATGGCAAGGCAACTAGGTGCCAATCTGGTACGCCGGGTCATAGACCGATCCCTCAAAGCAGAGGCAATAACAGTGATGACCATGCCCACTCTCCTTGACCCGAGGTTTAAAAAGCTGGGATTCTTGAGGCCCACAAAATTGGATGAGGCAGTAACCAGGCTGAAAGGGAATTGTGCTGAGATCATTAGGAATACTCCCTCTTCAACCCCTCCTCAGCAACCAGAGACTTCATAATCTACTGACAATAGTAAGTGTTAATTCAAGGTAGTAATATTATGTAATGTCAGTCATTAATAGTTTTTTTCCCCTTTTACTCTTATAGATGACCTTTGGCATCTGCTGGATACCACGGTGGGACAGAGCAGACAGAGCTCAAGTGCAACAGCGGATGCAACAATTGAAGTAGACCGCTACTTGAGAGAAGTTAATCTGGAAAGCCATGAGGATCCGCTCTTATACTGGAGCAAACAAAAGCACCAGTATCCTAACTTATATCAGCTGGCACTGACATATTTATGCACTCCAGCATCCTCAGTGCCATGTGAAAGGGTGTTTTCTAAAGCTGGGGAGATTGTCTCAAAGAAAAGAAATCGTCTAAACCCCAACACTGTGAAAAAGCTTCTTTTTTTGAAAAAAACTGTAGTATCCTGGCTTGGTTGATGTAATGACATGCAGTACCACCCCACGCCACTAGAGGTTAGGGTGGACCTTTAGAACTAATGAGATGTTCCCCCGATGAGCAGAGTAAGTGAATAGTGAATGACTGGCAAGTCAAGTTCGTGTTACATTACAATAAAGATCCTGAAATGGATTACTGGAAGTTCTTCTTTATTTATACACGTTATCACATATTGGCGACGAGGATACTGGATGCGTAGTGCGGGTGTCAGTTGGAAGACGGATGCGACGGATTGAACTAGGATTGAACTAACAGAAAGGCGAATACAGGACCGAGAGTTAACGAGCACGACAGAGGACGTGAGTGAACATGAATGTGACGATAGGCACGCTGTCGGCATTTGATTCGGAAGAGCAGACTTGGGAAGAGTACTGCGAGATTATTGAGCAGTTTTTTGAAGCTAATGGAATTGATGATGGCGCGAAGCAGAGAGCTATCCTCATTAGCATGGTAGGACCAGCCACATACAAGCTCATAAGGAACCTGGTGAGTCTGGAAAAGCCCAGTTCGAAACGTATGATCAGATTGCTACTTTAATGAAGAATCACTTCAATCCTAAACCGAGCGAGATTGTGCAGAGGTACAAATTCGACTCGCGTTCCCGCCAGCCTAGTGAGACTGTCAGTTCATACGTAGCTGAGCTGAGGAGACTAGCTCATGATTGTAACTTTGGCACTACACTGGAGCAAAGGTTAAGAGATCGTCTGGTGTGCGGTGTCAATGACGATAGGATTCAAAGACGTTTACTGTCCGAAACTGACGTGACATTTGAGAAGGCATTCAAGATTGCTGTAGCTGCTGAGGCTGCTAGTAAAAATGTTCAAGACTTGCAAACCAAAGCACCGTTGGCATGCAACAGCGTGAAAACGGAGGGAAAAGAGAGAAAGGGAGATTGGAAAAAGAGAGAGTGCTACCGTTGTCACGGGAAACAACACAGTGCATTCGAGTGCAAGTTTAAAGAGGCAAAGTGTCACAGTTGTGGAAAAGTAGGCCATATCGCCAAGGCTTGTCGAAATAAAAGTAAAGGAAGCACACAACCAAATGAAAAGAATCCACACAGAGAAGAGCGGCGTGCGCGTTCACAAGGAGCACACAATGTACGTGAGAGGCAGGATAGCAATAATTCTTCGGAGGAGGAAGAAGCATTCACATTAGCCTGCATTAAAACAGAAACCTCAATAAAGAGAATTAAGCGTTCGAAGTAAAAGTTGAAGTCAATAGGAAGAAAGTGAATTTCGAAATTGACACAGGATGCAGGGTGAGTGTTATGAATGAGACAACGTTTCATAAGATGTGGAAAGAGAACAAACGCCCACAGCTCAAAGAAACTAAACTTTCACTGAGGTCTTATACAGGAGAGAAAATTAAAGTAGCGGGAGTAGCGGATGTGGAAGTGACCTATGCACAGCAAGTGAAAACATTGCCCCTGGTGGTGGTAAAGGGTACTGGACCTAGGTTGTTAGGAAGAGGATGGCTAGAGACTCTAAAGCTGAAGTGGGACGAGATAAAACATGTGAGAACAGAGACGCAAGGGCTACAGCAAGTGCTCTCAAAGCATGAGGATGTTTTCAAAGAAGAGTTAGGCATGTTGAAAGGCATGAAAGCAACAATTAGAGTGTCTGCTGAAGCCTGTCCTAAGTTCTACCGGCCCCGCTCAGTTCCGTATGCCATGAGGGCAAAAGTAGAAGAGGAGTTAGAGAGACTACTGAGGGAGAACATTATAGAACCAGTCAAGTATGCTGAATGGGCAGCACCCATCGTACCTGTCCTGAAACCGGATGGTTCTATCAGGATTTGTGGCGATTACAAACTGACTGTAAATAGCGCCTCCTCGCTAGAGCAATACCCTATTCCCCGTGTGGAAGACTTGTTTAACACACTTACAGGAGGGAAACAGTTCTCCAAGCTAGATTTAAGTCATGCGTATCAGCAGATTGTGATGGATGACAAATCCAAGAAACAGTAAACACACACCATGGCCTGTTCACCTACAATAGGCTTGCTTTCGGAGTATCTTCCGCTCCGGCAATTTTCCAGCGAACATTGGAAAGTTTGTTACAAGGCCTGCCTAGAGTAGC
Source organism: Merluccius polli (assembly GCA_030340625.1). Classification (NCBI taxonomy): domain Eukaryota; kingdom Metazoa; phylum Chordata; class Actinopteri; order Gadiformes; family Merlucciidae; genus Merluccius; species Merluccius polli. The sequence goes on along the minus strand of JAOPHQ010003528.1, from coordinate 30,819 downwards.
TGTGTATTTAGACGACATTTTACTGACCGGGAGAGATGAAGCCGAGCACCTGAGCACGCTGGATGAGGTACTCAAGAGATTAAAAGAAGCCGGCCTGCGACTTCACAGACGCAAGTGTGCATTCTTACAAGATGAGGTTGAGTACTTAGGTCACATCATCAATGCAGAAGGCCTGCACCCTGTACAAACCAAGGTGACAGCCATCGAAGAGGCCCCAACGCCAACCACTGTGACCGAGTTAAAGGCATACCTTGGTCTGCTGAACTACTATAATAAGTTTCTTCCAAACCTGGCTACACACTTAGCACCGCTTCATCAATTGTTGAGAAAAGAGGCTCAATGGACCTGGAACAAAGAGCAGGAAGATGCTTTCCAAGTATCCAAACAGATGCTGAAATCAGCCAAAGTCCTGAGTCACTATAGAGCAGACAGAGACTTGGTGTTGGCATGCGACGCCTCACCATATGGAGTAGGCGCCGTGCTGTCATGTCTTGGAAGATGGCAGCGAGAAACCATTAGGCTTTATGTCGCGCACACTGACACCAGCCGAGAAACGATATTCACAACTTGACAAAGAGGGGTTAGCCATCATGTTCGGCATTAAGAGGTTCCATAAGTACATCTATGGGCGAACATTTACAATCAGCACCGACCACAAACCGCTAATATCGCTTTTCCATGAGAAGAAGCCTGTTCCGCAGATGGGGTCACCGAGAGTGCAACGGTGGGCAACACTGCTGAGAGCTTATGAATATAGAATCATTTACAAACCGGGCAAGGAACACGCAAATGCTGACGCGTTGAGCAGGTTGCCTCTGCCACAAACGGATGAAGAGGATGACACAGAGAAAGTCCTAATGCTGGATGTATTGGAAGATCCACCAATCACGACAGCTCAAGTGAAGCAGTGGACGACCAAAGATGCGACACTTTCTCAAGTGCTACTCTGGTGTCTGAAGGGATGGCCAAACGAGGTTGACACAGCGTTCAAACCCTACAGCCAGAGGAAGCTGGAGCTAAATGTTGGAGATGGATGTGTACTCTGGGGGCCGAGAGTGGTTGTTCCGAAGAAAGGAAGGGACGGCATCTTAAAACAGCTGCATGATACGCACCCAGGTATATCCAGAATGAAGGGCTTAGCACGCTCGTATGTGTGGTGGCCAGGGATGGATTCCGATATCGAAAAGTAAGTCCAGTCCTGCCACACCTGTCAAGAAAACAGTAAATGTCCAGCTGGGGCGCCGCTTCATCCATGGGAGTGGCCTGAGACACCCTGGAGCAGACTGCATATTGATTATGCAGGTCCTCACCTTGGTAAGATGTTCCTTGTTATTGTCGATGCACACTCCAAGTGGATTGACGTATATCAAACAAACAGTGCAACCAGTCAAGTTACTATTGAAAAGCTAAGGCAGTACTTTAGCACACATGGTCTACCGCAGTTAATAGTATCTGACAATGGGACTTGCTTTACAAGTCAAGAGTTTGAGACATTCCTGAAGCAGAACGGCATACAGCACAAGACATCTGCACCTTTCCACCCGGCGTCCAACGGCCTTGCGGAAAGAGCCATTCAGACATTCAAACGAGGATTAAAGAAAACAAAAGGAGACACTTTAGAAACAAGGATCTCAAGATTTCTGTTCAATTACAGAATTACACCACAAACTACTACCGGATTGTCACCAGCTGAGATGCTCATGTCTAGTGATGTGACATCTGAAGCGAGGCTCCGGAGCTTGTGTCGAGCAAAAAGGGGCGTTCCAGATGAAGCCCCGATTCGAGGCTTGTATCGTTTCCGTGAAAATCACGTGACGATGACAAACGAGGCCTCGGATTGTGTTGCATTACGTCATTGCTTCATTCTGAGTATCGCTTCCGGATAAAAGTGGTTCGAAACCTCGCGCCACTCGTGGGCTTTGCAGTAGGCGTTTGTATGCATTGAAGTGTTGTATAGTAGTAGTAGTAGTCTATAGTATAGTATAGTATAGTAGTTAGTAGTAGTAGATAATACGTAGTTATATTATTAAATAAATATATATATATATATTAGTAGTAGTATTATTATATATATATTATTGATATTATTATTATTGTATATATTATTGATGTTATTATTATTATTATCATTAGTATTAGTATTATTACTAGTATTATCATTATACTTAGAGTAGACTATATTAGGGAAAGCCTAGTAAGTTGGTCTATTGCAAGCCTTATAGGCAAACCTAGAGCCCCTTTTGTCCTCCTCCTTACAATGGAGCCACCAAGAAAGAGGAGAACTTCTCCTGTCTGGGAGCATTTTGAAGTGGTTGCTCATAACAAGGTTTGTATAAATTTGTATAATTTATTGTCATAATATCACATAATCCTCATCATATGGCTGTATAATCACAATGTGTATTATCTGCATGTTGAAGGTGAAATGTTTGCTGTGCCACAAAGAGCTGACTTACAGCAACAACACCTCCTCCATGCTTAGGCACTATCGTGCAATGCATGAGGATGCGCAACATGCTGCGAACAGACCAGACACTAGTGAAAGTAATATTTAATCTTTATTTCATTATTTAAATCATGTGTTAGGCTCCTACAATACACCAGCATTGTACTGTGTTATAGATTACAGAAAGAAAATGGTGGATGAGGCTCTGGTAAACATGGTCATCAAAGACTCCCAACCCTTTTCTGTTGTGGAGGACGTGGGGTTTAGGGAGCTTGTCCATGCACTGGATCCATCCTATGTTCTCCCAACAAGAAAGGTATGTATGTGAATAGAGTAAAGTAGTTTATTGTCATTAAGTCAGAATGAATAGTAACAATTCATATTTTTATTTGTAGGCTTTGAAGTCCATGGTTAACACCAGATACGAGGAGGCTAAGGAGAAGGCTAAAGAGAAGCTTGCCAATGTTGTGGCTGTTAGCCTTACGTCCGACATGTGGACATCCATCAACATGGAGGCTTACCTGGCTGTGACTTGCCATTTTATTGATGGCAATGATCAGCTTGGGATAATCTTGCTTGGGGTGCAACATTTCCCACAAAGCCACACTGCAGACAACTTGGCCAATGTCCATACCATGGTCATGGAGGAGTGGGGCATTAAGGACAAAGTGAGGTGCCTTGTGACTGATGCAGCTGCCAACATGATTGCCTGTGTAAAGGCACTAAATATTAGGCATGCAATATGCATAGCACACTCACTGAATCTGATAGTTAAGAAGTCTTTCGATGATGTGTCGGGGTTAAATGAGCTTCGCACCAAGTGCAGGAAGCTAGTGACCTACTTCAGGACCAGCACATCAGGTAAGGAAAGACTGGCCCAAGTGCAGTTGCAGATGGGGAGACCAGCTCTAAAGATGATTATTGAGGTGGACACTCGCTGGAACAGCACGTACAGCATGCTGGAAAGGCTGTATACCCTCAGAGAGCCAGTGGGGGCAGCTCTTGCCTCTTTAAGGACAGATGTGAGCCCACCTACATCAACTGAGTATGAAACAATCAAAGATGCGCTCGACATCCTGGCCCCATTCCACCAGGCCACAGTAGAGCTTTCAGCTGAAAAGAGAGTATCAGCCTCAAAGGTTATTCCTCTGATGAAGATGATCAACCACACGATTATGCAAAAGGCAGAGGGCTTAACCTCAAATATGGCAAGGGAGCTGGCTGACAACCTTGTCTGTCGCGTCAAAGAGCATGCAGTAAACATGGAATCGATCAGTGTAATGACTATGCCCACATTGTTGGACCCAAGATTAAAAAAACTAGGGTTCCTAAGTTCGGGGAAGCTGCAAGAAGCTATTACAAGACTAAAGTCTGAATGTGCTAAAGTCATTCGGAATTCAGAAACTACACCCCCAGCTCAGCTGCCTGCCTCACAAGCTTTGCAATCTCCAGCCTGTGGTAAGTAGTCTATATGCCTTATGTGAATTTTCACATTCTTAATGTCATGTAATGTGAACCATTGAGAAGTGTTTTCCCTTTTGTAATTATAGGTGACCTTTGGCATCTGCTGGACAGCACAGTGGATAGCAGCAGACGTAGCTCCAGTGTGACTGCAGATGCCACAATTGAGGTGGACAGATATTTGTCAGAGACAAATCTGGCAAGGACTGAGGATCCACTAAGTTATTGGAGCAAACAAAAGCTCCAATACCCTAACTTATACAAGCTGGCACTGATATTCCTGTGTTGTCCAGCCTCATCTGTGCCCTGTGAAAGGGTGTTTTCAAAGGCTGGAGAGGTGGTCTCCAAAAAGAGAAACCGCCTTAATCCAAACACGGTTAAAACACTTTTATTTCTTAATAAAAACCAGTAAGTTTTTCCCTGTTGCAGTTTGCTGTCCCACACTCCCAGTCCCATAAGCACAGCACTATTGCACTCCCAGTCCCATAAGCACTGCAATATTGCACTCCCAGTCCCAACAACTGTCGCTACCTCCTGCTGCTATATATAGACATGTACATATACTCATACATACATATATATATATTTATACATATATATTTATACATATGCCGTTTGCACACTGTTTTGCGCACCATTTGCATTTTCCCTGATATTTTATTTTATCTTATCTCCCTGATAGTTTATCGTATTTTATTTATCTAAAATGTGTGTTTTTTTATTACTTTGTGTGTTTTTTTCTACTACTTGTTGCACTATTGTGGTGTTGCACTGGAACCTAAATTTCCTGAGGGGAACCTCCCCAAGGGATCAATAAAGTTTTTATCTATCTATCTATCTATCTATCTATCTATCTATCATAAGCACTGCACTATTGCACTATCAGTCCCATAAGCAATGCACTCTCATAATTTCTTTACACTCATTTTGGGGCATTCACTGTCATCACTAAACCAAACAACTAATGAATAGTTAAACACAAAGTTTTGTGTGTGTGTGTGTGTGTGTGTGTGAGTTGTGTGTGCATGGGTTAACACAAGCAGCGTAAAATACTTTATTTTATATACAGGCAATAGAAAAAGGGTGTGCCCACACTATACAATTTGGTTGCTCAGGATGAATATATTTGTGTGCGATACATTGCTTTGCACACCAGGTGTCACTAGGGAGCACATTGTTTCATGAGGCTTCGGGTAAATGAACCTTTTGGCGAACCAATGGGCAGGAAAGCCTCAGTGGTTCAGGAAGCCTCATTTGGCCATCACTACCCATGTCCATAAGGCTGCGTTCAACATTGGATCTTCTACTGCCTGATGTGAAGGCAAAGATTCGTCAAAAACAACTCAAGCAGAAAGAACATCATGACACACACAGCAAGTGGAGGAGTTTTACTTCTGGTGATGACGTTTACATTCGTAACTACAGCCATGGACCCAAGTGGATACCAGCGGTTGTAGATGAGAACACAGGGCCTGTATCCTATACAGTACGGACAGGAGATGGACGCATCATGAGGTGTCATGTTGACCAGATCCGGAAACGGCACGCAACATTGAGCGACATGTCCAGTCCAGAGGTGACGGTGGAGCCTTACAGTCTTCCGCTTCCAGAGCAAGCAGCGGAGGTCTTGCCTACAGACTCTGTCGTTCCAACTTCAGTAGGAGGGGAAGTGACTGAGTCAGCCCAGACGGAGACAGCCCAGGTTCAACCTTCAGCTGGAAATTCACCAGAGGCGAGAGCAGAACCATCACTGGTGCTGCGCCGCTCAGAGCGCACCAGACAGACTCCAGATTACCTGAAAGACTGTAAGACAGTAGTGAAATCCCTCAAGTAAGAGCAAGAATGCGCTCTGGGATTCACTGGAAGGATGGTAGTCCACCCACCTTCCTAGGTAGTTCTTTGTTTCAATGTTGTTATGAAAAAAAAAAAGAAAGAAAAAAAGACCACTTGTGAACATTGCCATAGACATAGAATTTTATGTTAAGTTGTAGACATTCATCCTGTGAGAGACATTATAACAGTGTTTAATTTTTTAGGAGTGTCTAGGTTATTGATACAGTATGGCATATTTGCAATTTCACTGTTATAGTGTCAAATTAAGGTAATTGTGTAAGGCGACAATTAATGGTTAAGCTCACCTGAGTAGTTTACACTTAAGGGGGGAGGGATGTAGTATCCTGGCTTGGTTGATGTAATGACATGCAGTACCACCCCACGCCACTAGAGGTTAGGGTGGACCTTTAGAACTAATGAGATGTTCCCCCGATGAGCAGAGTAAGTGAATAGTGAATGACTGGCAAGTCAAGTTCGTGTTACGTTACAATAAAGATCCTGAAATGGATTACTGGAAGTTCTTCTTTATTTATACACGTTATCACAAAAACCAATAACTTTTATTTGCCCATTCTGCTCTGTTGCAGTTTGTTCCTCACTCCCAGTTCCATAAGCACTTTTCCACTCCCAGTTCCATAAGCACTTTTCCACTCCCAGTTCCATAAGCACTTTTGCACTCCCAGTTTTATAACCACTATTGCATTCATTGATGTATTTATTTTGAGTGATCGTCACAGCACTCAAAAAAATGATATTTCCATACAAACGCTTTATATTCATTGAGTAGCAGTGACAAAAATTGTTTATTTTATAGACATTGCAGGATACTTTGACTCAGGCTTAATTTAGTCTGTCATACATATTTAGTCTGTCATATACATATTGCACAGCAGGTGTCACCAGAGAGAACGATTCAATGAGGCTTCGGGTAATGAACCTTTTGGTGAACCTTTGGGCTGGAAAGCCTCATTGGTTCATGAAGCCTCGTTTTGCCATCACTAACCAGGGGGGTATACTACGAAGCTCGCTGAACATATCCAGGCTTTCTTGGGAAAACCTCGATTGCTCAATACGAAACTCACGATCAGAGTTAAACGGTTCCACGAAGCTCACTTAAAGTAAATTTGTCAAGCCAGGTTTTCCGCTTTAGTTTCAATGCGCGTTCACATAAAAAGGGCGTAACCCAACGTCATTCACCTTGACGCAATGGATCCGACGGAGCGAACACGGGCTATGTATGTCACTCAGGAGGAGCAAGTAGTGATTATGAACTCATACGAGGAGTTTAAAAAGCAAATAACGGCAAGGGGCGATACAGTTGCCCATAATAAGTAAAGGGAGGCGTGCAAAAAACAGCAGATTCTGTGAATGCGTAAGAATTGTTCGCCATTAATCCCAATAGAGTGCATATGATTGCAAAATGCAAAAGCAACCTCCAACTTGCTTTTTTGTGTAATTTAGGGAATTCCTTTCAAATACATCCTATATGTAAGAAACGTATTGCATGTGCTGGAAGTAGTGATGTTATGGTTTGCATCGAGGCATCGAGGCGTGTGTCGAGTATGTCGGCTCCTCCCCCAGCGAAGCTCCGTGTCGAGCTCTGGTTCACCTGGCGAAATGACGTTGCGTGTGACGGGCGAGGCCTCGCCTCGGGCTAATGTTCCGCGATGTGTGTTCACTATTGGCGGGACCTTTTGACTATAAAGATGTGTCGTACACGAATACAAATTTGTGGGGTTTTGTCAGTAGTTGGAGACAGTTTGATCAGTGATTCGGTATTAAGACATAAGTGCAGCAATATTCATCATGGAGCATGCTAAGAGAAGGTTTTCGCCGGTTTGGGAGCATTTTGATCTAATTTCTCCCAATAAGGTTTGGCTATTCATACTGCTATTCATTTTGAAGCTTGGTTTGGGAAGTAGTAGCCTAATGTAATTTAATGCTGTCTTTTGTATTGGTTGTTTTTGTCCGTATAGGTGAAATGCCTAATCTGCGATAAGCATCTTGGATATAACTACAATACATCTAGTATGTTGAGGTACTACCGTGCTCTCCATGAGAGAGGAGACACCCCCAAGACCAGCTGGGACGTACACAGGTGAGTTTTGGTCTTTGTCATTTTGTTAAAGGATAATGCATTATTAGGTTACTGCTTGTTCACTTGTTGTCTCTTTTGCCCTAGCTTCCCGGAAAAAGGAGCTGGATGAGGCCTTGGTGGACATGGTGGTGAAAGATTGCCAGCCTTTCTCTGTGGTCAACGACCAGGGATTCAGGGGGTTGGTGAACATTCTTGACCCTTCATATGTTCTGCCCACCAGACAGGTATATATCATTCTGTTATCATTCATAAACCTACATTAAATATCTCTTCAAAGTCATGCTATAAAGTGTTCTTGTTTTCTCAGGCTTTAAAGGCCATGGTGGAGGAACGTCACGAGAAAGGCAAAAGGGAGGCCAAGGCCCTTGTTTTGCAGGCTACTGCAGTCAGCCTGACATCAGATTTGTGGACATCCATGAACATGGATGCATATCTTGCAGTCACCTGCCACTTTATTTCTGATGGTGCAGTGCTCAATACCACACTACTTGGGGTTCAGCATTTTCCCAAGTGCCATACAGCCCTTAACTTGGCTGAAGCTATGGGTGCCATTATGGAGGAATGGGGCATCAAGCACAAGATAACCTGTCTTGTAACTGATGCAGCTTCTAACATGCTTGCATGTGGCAGGGAGCTGCATTTAAAGCAAGCTGTGTGCATTGCTCATGCCATCAACCTCATTGTCAAGAAATCCCTGGATGAGACCCCTGGACTTGACAATCTGTGCACAAGCGCAAGAAGAATTGTGACACTCTTTCGGTCTAGTACCACTGCTAAGGTATTATGGCTTGTGCTGTATATTCTTTGTTTGGAACATCACTCCTCTTTATAATCATTATTCTGTTTAATATGTGACTGTTGTAGCACTATCCAGCTAAATGTTTTAATTGTGCTTTGCTGTGTAAAGGAAAGGCTTGCTCAGCAGCTTTCAGCAAGCTGCTGAAAGAGGTCGAAACGAGGTGGAACAGCACCTACATCATGTTGGAGAGGCTGTATTCTGAGAGAGAGGCTGTGAGTGCAGCTATGGCTTCACTCCATACAGAAGTGACCATAATTGAGGAGTGCCTTGGTGTGCTTGGGCCATTTAATGAGGCTACAGTAGAGCTGTCTGAGGAGAAAAGGGTGTCAGCTTCTAAGATATTACCATTATTAAAGATGGTCTCATTAGCCCTGGCTGAACAGCTTGGGTCCAAAACCACAGAAATGGCCAAACATCTGACAAAAACAATACAGCTAAAGTTAATGGAATCCCTTAGCCACTATCAAAAAACCAGTATCCTGACCCTCCCTACTGTCCTGGACCCACGATTTAAAACCCTTGGCTTCCACACTCCATCCAAGGCAGATGAAGCTGTAAAAAGACTAACAACAGAATGTGCTCAAGTGATAAGCCACACACCATCTCCACTTTTAAACGCATCAGTCCACGAAGATGAAGTCCCTTCCACCTCCTCTGGTACGGTCATAGTGACTTTGATTTTGTCTCCACTTAGTTATGATATTTAATCAATTTTCTGTCTATTTTCCCTAGGTGGACTGTGGCGTCATTTGGATGCAACCGTTCAACAGAACAGACTAACAAACAGTGCCACAGCAGATGCCATTGTAGAGGTTCAGCGGTACCTAAAAGAAGCTCATATCGACAGAGCTGATGATCCACTACAGTACTGGAACACACAGAAATCATTTTATCCACACTTATATATTTTATCATTGAGATTTTTGTGTACGCCTGCATCCTCTGTCCCCTGTGAGAGGGTTTTTTCAAAGGCAGGAGAGGTGGTCTCTAAAAAGAGAAACCGGCTAAGCCCAAAGGTTTTGGAGCCAATTTTGTTCTTGAATAAAAATAATTAGCCCCCCACCTTCAATGTAACACAAAGCACTGCCCCACATCTCAACTACATTGCCCTTTCCACTATCCACTATCCCCACTATTCCTCTATCATGTGTTGTTGAAAAATTGACCCCCTAAACGATTGTTGTTTGAACGACCCAGACTGTATTCTACTGAGTTGATAAGTTCAGCTTGCACTCCCCGAACTGTATTCTGCTAAGTTGATAAGTTCAGCTCGCACTCCCCAAATGAATAAGAGTACCATTAAAATGAATAAGGGTCCCATTACTGATTGGCCCCGATCTCTGCAAGGTTGTTGTTTGCCCAGCTTAGATGTGCATGAAACATGGGTACGTTAACTGTCTCAAAAGAACCTGGCTGTAGATCTGAGAGCTGGAAAATGCATTAAGGACTGATAGGGACCTACACATGCTTTTAAGAACCCTGTAGCAAAGCCAGACTGTCTCAGAACTCTATGTCACACCAGATATCGGGAACTGAAACAGACCATACTGTCACTGAACTCTATGACACCTCAGAAATCAAGAACTGTATCATGACGGCTTCTGGGCAACGGCGCTCTCGCCATAAGGAACTACTCCAAAATAACCACTCGCTGAAGTCTGAATGAGGAACATACAAGAACTAGCCGGGGGAGGGGGGCCTGAACCTGGCTATAAGAAGAAGACCGTACTCTCCCCCAGCGCGCATCCGGGGACAGGCTCTAAGCAGAGAGGTGTCTCAGTCCTTGTGGAGGGTTTATGTGGAGTGTGTGTTGTTGGTGGCTGGTTTACAGCCTCACCTGGCCTGAGTCACACTGATTGGACTCTGGCTGGGTGGGGCTGCACACCTGTGGTGCATGAGCAATCATGGCACCCAGGATAAACCAGCCATCAGCACACACACTCGAGGAGGAGCACCGTCATGACTGGTTGTACCATCAGCTCGGCGAATAACATCTGGCCTTAAACTCAATAAACACCTTGAACTACATCTACCCGTGTCCTGTGTCGGAGGGCCCCGAAAGAAAGCCACTTAGGTGGCGTGTGGCCGGACGTTACCCCGCCACACTGGCGCCCAACGTGGGGCCCCTCCGACCAGGACGGGACACGGAAGGGCTGTCCAAGCTACACTGGAGCCACCAGCCGCGGCGAGGACAGCCACCCCAGCACCAGCTCCCCCTGAACGGCAGCGACGGCCAGCGGAGGAGCGGGGAGGCAGCGCAGCGACCGCCACGGCAACCGTCTGCTGCTAGCCTCCCCCGGATCCAGCCTGGAGCAGCCCAGGCCAGCCGCCCCTCTGCCAGGGGACCAGGAGCCCAAGGCCCCATGCTCCAGGAGGAGATGGGAGGGGGATCGTGCCTCGTCGCCCTGGTGGAGGGGGGGTGACTACGTACTGTTCCAGGCCCTCCGAGAGCTACCTCCGCGGCCATGCTGTCGGGCCTCCTCCGAGCCCATCCAGCCAGCCCCTGCAACCAGCTACCCCAGAGACACCTCCGCCAGCCGGAGCAGCAGCCCCAGGCCTCCGGTCTCCGGGACGGAGGGGGAGGGTGGGGTGGGCGTGTGACCCTGGGGAGGTGTGGAGGTAGTGGGGTTTGGGGGGCTGTGTTTATGTTTTGTTTAGGTATGGCAACCCTGAAAAGAGTCCAGGTTTTTTGTAGGTATGGTAACCCTGTTCAGAGTCCGGTATGTGTTTTTTTTTTTTTTTTGTTTGCTTGGATGGGGGAGGGGGGGGGGGGGGGGGGGGGAGTAGGCGAGGCCGGGGATTCTCCCCGGCCTCAATCTGGTGTTGGGGATATGTGGAGGGTTTATGTGGAGTGTGTGTTGTTGGTGGCTGGTTTACAGCCTCACCTGGCCTGAGTCACACTGATTGGACTCTGGCTGGGTGGGGCTGCACACCTGTGGTGCATGAGCAATCATGGCACCCAGGATAAACCAGCCATCAGCACACACACTCGAGGAGGAGCACCGTCATGACTGGTTGTACCATCAGCTCGGCGAATAACATCTGGCCTTAAACTCAATAAACACCTTGAACTACATCTACCCGTGTCCTGTGTCGGAGGGCCCCGAAAGAAAGCCACTTAGGTGGCGTGTGGCCGGACGTTACCCCGCCACAGTCCTCTTGGGGATTTTTTGGGTACCAAATCGGTTACGTGCCACTCTCACTCTGTGCTCATTTTGATCAGATGGTGTACTTTGTAATTCTACTTAATTGTTAAATAAATCCTGACACATAGGTGAAACCTCCTTCGTTGTACCGGCCTTTTTTCTGTTTACCACCGTCCGTCTTATTATTTTTCACAACACATGTTCCCAAAAAATGTTCAATAACAAAAGCACTTTCACTGTCCTGTTGCCTAAAACGCATAATTTACCAACAAAAAATTCAGTACCCAGTTCCAAGATCACTTTAATGGCTATTAATCATGTTCATTATCAGTCATGATGCAGTGTGATACTACTTTAATCTATCAATCACTGAGTAGTATTATTAATTAGTAAAGTAGTTGATAAGTCATTCTCTTTTGCCTGGGATGACTAGTTCAAATCTTTGCCAAATAATTGACTTTCTCATGAGCTCTGGAGAGATTTTTGAACGACACACTCACACATGTATCACAAAAATGACTAATTCTCAAATGATGTTGGATCAGCACACGAATCAAACGTCACATTTTGGGTTGGGTTGACTGTTGAAATCTTTTTCTTTCATCATAATTGCATTCGCCACCAGGTGTCTCTAGCGTGTTTATTTGAGGCTTTGGGGTCAAACCATTTTGGTGGTTCATCCAGCTGAGAGGCTTCGACGTTTCATGAGGCATCATCTCGCCATCACTAGTGAGAATGTGCAACAAAACCAAAATAAAGAAGAAAAGGGTTTGGCGGCAGCAGCAGCTGCTGTCACGCAGGCAGCGAGAGCCAAAGGCTGGATGTCTTCCTCCTTTTATAGGCCAATCAGGTCAATCAGGTGCACCTGCTGCAAAAAGGGAAGAGCCAAATGGCCCAAGTAGGAAAGCAGCGCCTCCCCCACCACACAGGGGAAGGACGCCTTCCCTGACCACCATGGTAAGAGTTACCATGGGGACGTAACACAAGTAAAAAAAAATCTTGATAATCATTTAGATAGTGATGCTTTCATGGAGTGTTTTAAAATTCGGCAAAAGCAGGATGTGGAAAAACCAAGCTCCAAGTTAAAACACAGTGTCATTCAATATGTTGCAATGTCTCCCTTTGTAGTTCAGTTATTCAGAATCACAGTTGCATATTCTCCATGAACAACATAAGAAGAATGATTGACTGTTATACTGTATATGGATGCAACTGGCAGTGTAGTTGCAAAACCTCACCCCTCCAGCCAGTCAGTACTATATTATGCACTTTGCACACCATGCCAGTCCACAACCCAAACTGTGGTTCCAGTAGCAGAAATGCTGACATCAGACCAAACCACTGCAACAATTCTACACTGGTTGACTTGCCTGCGTCGGGATTATTACAAGCTGTTCCTGAAAGACTTGAGGCCACAAAAAATCGAAACAGATTTCAGTTGGGCCATGATCCACGCAGTTGTTCAGGCATTCAACAATGTCAGCATTCAGCAGTACTTACGACTTTGTTTTCAGCAGACAGTGCAAATGACTGTGATACACATCTGTGCTGCTCACATGCTCAAGCTGATAAGCATGAAACTGAGCAAGGTGCAGTGCAAAAAAGAAACAAAAAATATTTTCCTGTACAGCTTTGCCCTTCTCCAAAATGCCACAGATTTTTGTGTGATCTTGTCAATTATAAAGTCCCTTGTGTTTGTGTTCTTATCAAGGACTGAGACAAAAACATGTCAGGAACGTCTGTCAACACTGCAGGAAGTCATTCAAACACAGAAGACGGACAAGATAAACATAAAAAATGCAGATAATGATGAACTAAGTCTCTCTGAAGACCTGCATAAATCAATCAGAAAGTCATCCCCTTTCTTTGCTCCCATTGAAGCAGTGGTAAAGGAAACAAATGATAAAGCAAGAAAGGAAGATGAAGCAGAGGGTGCAGCACAACAAATAATACCCATTTATGTGAGTCTGTGTTGGGCATTCTTTTAGACTATGCAGGTGCAGTTCCCATTTGGTCAGGTGTTATGCTAAAACATCTTGGCAAAACTAGAGACAGTAATGCCATAGTTGAAAATTGGTATCCGCACAACAAAAAATGTGGTTCTGACATCAAAGCTGCACAGGAGAGCAGGAGATCTCTGCAGCTCCAGTTTGTTGTGGGAAGAATCAAAGGAATGTTACTGAAAAAGCAGGTACCACAGACGAAACAGCCTTTATCAGAGAATGATGGAGAGGACATTGATGGTCCAGACTCTCTTCCCCAATCGCAAGAAGAGAAATGGAAAAAGCGAAGTACTCGAAAGAGAAAATCTAAAAGTATTTCAATTCCCCTCCTACAAAAAAGTGTCTTGTGGCAAAATCTGCAATTTCTGCCAGCCAAAAACATCCAAAGACAAAGAGTCACATCAAAGGTGCACCACCCCCACAACCACAAAAAAGACAGGGATGCTGTCCATATTGGGGAGGGAGTTAATTGAGAATCAAACAGTGTCGATGACAAATACATGTACAGTGGACCACCTCCTGTACATGCTTCACATGGCTATCAAGAGGAGGCCAGGGATTAGCACTGAGCTTAAAGGGATAGTTCGGGTTTTAAGACACGAAGTTGTAGGGGTTCCCTGTCAGCAACGTTGTGCATCAGCACTGACTTACCCCCCGACAGCGTCCTGAGAGGGGGGATCCAGCCGGTTTTTGATGCTGAAGAAAGTAGTCCGGCAAGTTGCTGGGGTCACGAAAGTAAAGTGTTTTTCTTCTCAAAACCATATGCGTTCAAAAGAGTGACATATTTGCACCACAAAAACGTTGTCCAGGAAAAATTAAAACCTCGTTATCACTTGGCACTATTTTTCTCGATTCCTACCACTGCGCGCTACTGACAGCTGAAGGCTGCGCAGGAATCCAGCACGCGAAAGACAGTGAAACGCCTGCGTGTGAAAAAAGTGTGAAAAGTGTCTTTATTGCATTTTCACAAATAGAATAAAGGTTTCACAAATCAGAGACAGTGTTTTTATGAATCTTCAGGGTCTGTACATTAATCCAGTCCAGATTTGAGAAGTCTAGGTACAGTGGTTTTTGATCTGGACCTGGTCTAATGTGGTCTACATGCTGAAAAAACTGTATAATTTGCCTTTATTGCATTTTCACAAATAGAATAAAGGTTTCACAAATCAGAGACAGTGTTTTTATGAATCTTCAGGGTCTGTACATTAATCCAGTCCGGATTTGAGAAGTCTAGGTACAGTAGTTTTGGATCTGGAGCTGGTCTAATGTGGGCTATATGCTGAAAAAAGTGTGAAATGTGTCTTTATTGCATTTTCACAAATAGAATAAAGGTTTCACAAATCAGAGACAGTGTTTTCATGAATCTTCAGGGTCTGTACATCAATCCAGTCCAGGTTTGAGAAGTCTAGGTACAGTGGTTTTTGATCTTGTTGCGGATTAATAATAAACATATGTATCAGTAGCTACACATAGCTACACAAGGAGTAGAAATAAATATACAAGTTGTAGTAACTGCACCTCAACACATGATGGCGGCAAACAATATACTGGGGGCGGCGCTTAACGCTAGCCATTGTGCGTCATGGAGGCCACGCCTCCTGCCCAGAGGCATCCTGCGGAAACATCCGGTTAGAATCAGAAGCCCGAGGCGGCGCATCGGGACGGATGCTAAGCTAAGCGGCTCTCCACGCGTGGCATTTACATTTACTTTCCCCACATGCTTGGTAGATTAAGATAACTTAAACCTAAACAAATAAAGTGAGTTAAAAGCGATCCTGTTGTCGGCGGCCTTCTTCCTCGGAACACAACCCCACAATCTGGTGACTTCCCGACGTGATTCGAGGTGAACGGAGAGGCTTTGTTTCGGGCTAGAGAGCTTTCGCCACGCGACGGTGTACCCACTCGTCGCCTCTGTTACAAGCCGGCCAATAACCAGGTAAGCAGTTTCCTTTTGCTACGGCTAAAAACTGCATAGTTATCTATAGAATATTAGGTAGAGGTGACTAGCGGACGTTGTTGCAAAGCTTTGGTTCTCCGGTCCATAGTCGTTACAGTTAAGCCGAAGCAAATATGAACAGGCGCTCATAACTCTTTTGGAATTAGTTAGGTAATATTTAGTCGTTATTTTATGACCATTACAAAACAAGCATATGGCCAGTATTGTATTTGCGGGTTCGAGTCCCCATAGGTTCAAGTCCTGATGAGTTTAAAACTCCAAATTATTTTTAATAATCGAGGTTCAAGTCCCGGGTTCGAGTCCCATTGGTTCAAGTCCAGTCCCAGAGTTAATTCTTTTAATAATCGTGGGTTCAAGTCCCCAAAATGTTTTTTTTATTGTCAAACTGGTCAAAGGTTGTGACCCATATGATAACGTGGTGAATTAGGAGTGGAAAACGGAGATCGATAGGGTACAGATTGCTACTAACATTGTTACTAACATTGCTACTAACATCAAATGCACAAAGAACTACGCTAACCTGCATGAAACACAATAACCCACGTTTGTGTACATAACTCTGCATGTGCTAATCCTTGCTAACTCTGCTAAAATGCATCTTAGTTAACTCTGCAGAATACAACTGGAGATCCCAACACGTGGGTTAGCCCTTTGTTTCTCATAGAAGCATGGTAGCATTCTTGTGCTATTAGCCACATAAGCTAAACACGAGGGCCTAACTGAAGATAGCCCACCACGGGGGGTGGTTTATGGCCTTTGTTTCAGGGGGGATGGTAACATTCCTGTGTTCCTAGCCATTTGGCCCACGTGGAGGCTAATGGCCATGCTAGGTCTAGGGAGAGACAGTAAACTCATCTATCTAACCTATAGACATATACCTAACAGTGCAAGTGGAGTTGGAGCACTTGTACATATGGGCACACACATAGTTGGGCATATACACAATATTAACTGGTAGGCCTAGCAACACAGCAGGGAGCATAGATTACAAATCCCTGTCAGCCATTTTGGGAGTCCCCAAAATGGCCCCCAAGACCCCCTACCCCCATCAGACTACCCAGACTTCCCCCCTCCCCCGACGACTGACCATGTGATGGGGACAAAGGAAATGAAGTTAATGAATGAAGTGTGAATGAAGTTGTGCACTACTAGAATGCAAGGGGAGAAGGCAGAATGGAGCCCAATACAATAATTTGGTTTAATGTTATTATCTAGACATATACATTTATAAATAACTATGTTAACAGATGTCATTACTGCGATAAAAAGTGTTGTTGTGTAAAAACTGATTATTCATAAGCATCAACTTGTCAGTAATAGGAAGGTGTTAAAATTGACATTAACTCCCTGTTTTATTCTTTCCTTTAACCTTAAGAGAAAGAGGGGACCTCCATGCCCCTTCCAAAGAAAGATGAACATCTCTTTTTGGTTTTTATTAATGATAAGAAATCATAAGGTTAACAAAGGAGGAAAGGACAGTTGGACAGGACACAATGAGATGGGGACAGTAAGTGGTGATTCTTAAAACAAAAGGATTTACTTAGAAAGACAGAGGGAAGTAATTAGAAGGATAGAAGAAGAGGTGAGTGTAAGAAAAGTCAGAGAAAGTGAAAAGGGAAAGGAAGAAACGTGGTCAAGAGATAGAGGGAGGCATTATAGAGTTATAATAGTAGTGGTAATAATAATAATGATGTTAATAATAATAATAATAATAATAATAATAGACATAATGAAACATAATGAAGAAAGCGATGCGAACATTAGGACGGTTGAAGATCAGGTCAACTATGTATATATGTCTGTTATTTGTTTTTGTTTCCTGTTGATTTTGTTTTCTTTGTGTATTTGTTTTATACTTTTAACTGTTTGTGTGAGTGTTTTGTGTTTTATAGGAGAAATAGCAGACCAACAGCTCAGTCACGTCACATGAAGCCCCGAACCCCTGGTACCCCCTCATGAGTCTTTGTACATAAGATGGTTGATGGGCATAATACGGCCCTATCTGATAGTTTCATGTAAATCAGAAGTTATCTCCTCTACCACTCGTCCACAGTAGTCCAGGGGTCAACCAGCGCTGGGGGCCGTTAGGGTCCAGGGACTTCTCTATCACCAAACTGAGACAGAAGCCCGCCTCAAGCGACGATATGGGAGTGTGGTAGAGTCATAACCTGATACACAGTGTAGGGGTGTATTAATCCAGTCAATTTTTGGGTTGCTCAGTTTACCTCCATAATGTGGCGTCCATTGTCTTGTTTTTATGTACGATGTTTTGCTTTTGCTCAATGATGCTGACCGTTGCTGAGGCTATGATTCTTAGATGGACCAGAGGGTTTTCACCTGGGACACACACACAGGTGCCATTTGATTATTAGAGGTGACTTGGGCGATGACAATGAGGAAATTGAGGTTGGTTTATTTGAGCCATATCCATTTTTAGTAAGCAAAACTATTCAATGATTGTGTGTGGCTACATATATATTCAAATTTTAACTTCATTCACCATATTCACCTATTGTTTGACTCACCTTTGTATGCAAGTTTGTTTTGATATAACTTTCACATATGGTTTGAACTACTTAGATTAGTAATGATATAAGACCATATAGGATTAAGACATGCCTGATCTATAATTACATAATAGAAACCACTGTCTACATATTGTTGGTTGTATTGTGTTAGATGTTTTTCTGCAAAGATACTGGTTGGTTCTGGTCTCTCTTCCCCCAGGACAATGGAGGGGGGTCCATTAGAGAGAGGACAGTTGATCTGGGGTTCCTGCCCTAAATGGACCCAGAGACTCATATTTGGACATTGAAATGGACTGCATACACAAAATGAACAGCAGGAACATTGCTTCCTGTTACCAGCGGTTGATAAGTTTCCTATTAGGAGGCAACATGGTTGACGGTCTTATCTGAATGTGATGTGTTTTTACACTCTATATTTTCAATTTTCTTTTTGATTCTTTTAATGATTGATTATTCACAAGCGATTGATGTTGAAAGATGTTAACACTCTATAATTATGATTTGTTGTGCATTGGCAGTGACTGGATTGCAGAGAAGTGCTTCATCCTGATGGGGGGTGAGATCTTCTCTAGACTAAGAAACCGTCATGATTTTTTTCCATCTCCTAGAGGTGGTTATCGACTGGATGATGGTAACCCAACCTGGACAGACCTCTCTTCAGCTGCTGAAAGGGTAACTGGGAAGAGTTCTTTCCGGTGGGGTGAGACTAGCTCATGAATTTGGCCTTATTAGAACAATTGAATAAGTTTACCTAGTCTAAGAGTAAATAAAATAATGTGGGCGTAAGATCCAAAGGTAATGCTAGAAGACTAAAATAGTTGTTCCAAAAGCTTGATAAACTAGGACCCAGAATCACTGTCATGTACATATACTTTATGATATCATCGATATATAAAGGTCAATACAAGCGGGAAGAATGAATGCAACATGCTTAACTTTGTGTTAATTTTACGTGACTTTTTCAAAGTCACGAGGAGGGAATAAGTAGTGTATTTTATTTCAAGGAGGGACTATTTTTGTATTTTATTCCAAGGAGGGAATATTTTTATATCTTATTTGCAAGGATATTTTATTTCAAGGGGGGAATATTTGCATTTCGATTTTTTGTTTTTTTTGTTTTTTGTTTTATTCGTTTAAATGTTGAATTTACATAAGTCAGACATATTGACTTTGAACATTTGCAAGGACCAGGTTAAAGTAATCATTGGGAAATACTTCAGCAATCTGTTGGGAAAGGATCTAATGCATAAGCTAAATAGTTTATTGACATAGAAAATTGGGAATTACTACGCCAACGCCTAATGCTGTTATGCTGTGTTAAATACCTTAACTTGTTAGCTCTTTCCACTGCTGTGTCAAAACTACAGCGCCAACACCGGGTGGTGCAGCAGTTACCCATCAAACAAGCGGTTATGTTACATTCACTGGGAATGGTGGAAAGAGTGAACGGGACATTCAAGAAACTGACATTTCCGAGAAACAGAGTGCAGAGCCAAAGGATGGACCACCAACCAGGGTGGAGAAAGGTGACCAGGTGTACCCGAGAGTGTGCAGGGGACAGTGGAGCGCCCCGACTTGATCAGGCTGTGGTACCTGATATCCTGGAGTTCGGCACCTGTGTCTAGAAGGACATGGCACCTGTTTTACTTGAATGTTGAATTATTAAATACACAGTATGCTTCACGGTTGTCAATACAATGCATTATAAGTTCGGAATGTGTTATGTTGTAGTCCCATGATTGCTTTAATAATGAAACGGATGAATTTTTTGATGCTGCTAAAATGTTCTGACTACTGGAGAGGAGTGGATCCGTGGGGAAGGCACACATGGGTACGTGTTGGTAACCTTGGCGTGTGGGCCTTGCCAATGGATCACAAGATGGGCATTGAATTCATGAACTGTCTGACCTGAGGTTGGCTACGGATACGGGGGATAACACTGTGATGATCTTTGAGTAACCTGCGTGCATGGAAACCATCTGAGCAATTGCATGCTAGTCTACAGGGCGTTTTTTTAGATCTATATAGGGTTACTGCTAACTAACACGATAATGTCTCTTCTGTGTTAGCCAGAGCTGCTAACAAGGTAATGTCTGTTCTTGTACCTGGAGGTATTCGATTTTGGTTATACATGCATTAAGTATTTGAAGGGATTTCATATGGGGAAATTACAATGCATTAACTACTATGCCTTTCTGTCCTCAGGATACTGTGATGATGGTATGACATTGATTGTATGATGTGATGATAATTTGTCTACTGTTGGCTACGGCCCATGTATTCTTTGAGACACACCAAGGTGAATGCCATCCAATTTAGAGATGCGACAGGTTTTCCTACTGTCTAGAAGAGGTTTTCCCGAACTAAGTCGATTGGTGATGATGTTTTTCTTTTCGCTTCAATTTATACTCACCATTTTTAGACCTTACATGATACATTGCATTATTAATTTATAGTATGATCATCAGTGATGACCAAGGAGGGACTGTTGCGGATTAATAATAAACGTGTATCAGTAGCTACACATAGCTACACAAGGAGTAGAAATAAATATACAAGTTGTAGTAACTGCACCTCAACACATGATGGCGGCAAACAATATACTGGGGGCGGCGCTTAACGCTAGCCATTGTGCGTCATGGAGGCCACGCCTCCTGCCCAGAGGCATCCGGCGGAAACATCCGGTTAGAATCAGAAGCCCGAGGCGGCGCATCGGGACGGATGCTAAGCTAAGCGGCTCTCCACGCGTGGCATTTACATTTACTTTCCCCACATGCTTGGTAGATTAAGATAACTTAAACCTAAACAAATAAAGTGAGTTAAAAGCGATCCTGTTGTCGGCGGCCTTCTTCCTCGGAACACAACCCCACAATCTGGACCTGGTCTAATGTGGTCTATATGCTGAAAAAAGTGTGAAAAGTGTCTTTATTGCATTTTCACAAATAGAATAAAGGTTTCACAAATCAGAGACTGTTTTTCTGAATCTTCAGGGTCTGTACATTAATTCAGTCCAGATTTGAGAGTTCTAGGTACAGTAGTTTTGGATCTGGACATGGTCTAATGTGGTCTATATGTTGAAAAAAGTGTGAAAAATGTCTTTATTGCATTTTCACAAATAGAATAAAGGTTTCACAAATCAGAGACTGTGTTTTTATGAATCTTCAGGGTCTGTACATCAATCCAGTCCAGATTTGAGAAGTCTAGGTACAGTGGTTTTTGATCTGGACCTGGTCTAATGTGGTCTATATGTTGAAAAAAGTGTGAAAAATGTCTTTATTGCATTTTCACAAATAGAATAAAGGTTTCACAAATCAGAGACTGTGTTTTTATGAATCTTCAGGGTCTGTACATTAATCCAGTCCAGATTTGAGAGGTCTAGGTACAGTAGTTTTGGATCTGGACTTGGTCCAAGTGGCCTACATGCTGAAAAAACGCTGAAATGTGCCTTTATTGCATTTTCACAAATAGAATAAAGGTTTCACAAATCAGAGACAGTGATTTTATGAATCTTCAGGGTCTGTACATTAATCCAGTCCAGATTTGAGAGGTCTAGGTACAGTAGTTTTGGATCTGGACCTGCTCTAATGTAACCTGACTCCGCCAAATGGAATGATTCACGTTGGCTCAGCATTTCCATCTGGAATCGTTCCGTTGGAGAGCCTTTGGGAGGGGGCGAAAATACCGGTTGCTGATTGGATAAACCATCTGCCTATGTTGGTGATTGACGGGCCAAATCAACCAATCAGATCAACGAAGCGTATGACGTGATAACAGAGCGTCGAGGCAAGCTCATCAAATAAACAAGTCGGGAGAAGGGCAAAAGCATCTTTTCCTCCGAGAAAAGCCTCCAGTGCCACTTTTTGCTCATCTTTTAGAGAACGAATAAACTCTAATTGTGCTACCACTTGCTCGATAGCTGCGCGCATCTCGGTCACATCCGCGGAAGCCGCCATGTTGTTTAGACTGACGAGTCGCTCCTCATTGTGTCACACTTGAACCCGCCTCAAAACCAACGCTGATTGGACGATCATTTTCTGATCGGCTCCAAATTTTCTCCGTCGTGCAATACCAGACTGAACTGTGAGTGGAATATCATGGAGCTCGCGAGATCAGGCTGGTCTCGCGAGGCTAGCTCTAATGTGGTCTACATGCTGAAAAAACGGCATAATGTGCCTTTATTGCATTTTCACAAATAGAATAAAGGTTTCACAAATCAGAGACAGTGTTTTTATGAATCTTCAGGGTCTGTACATTAATCCAGTCCAGATTTGAGAAGTCTAGGTACAGTGGTTTTTGATCTGGACCTGGTCTAATGTGGTCTATATGCTGAAAAAAGTGTGAAAAGTGTCTTTATTGCATTTTCACAAATAGAATAAAGGTTTCACAAATCAGAGACTGTGTTTTTATGAATCTTCAGGGTCTGTACATTAATCCCGTCCAGATTTGAGAGGTCTAGGTACAGTAGTTTTGGATCCTGACCTGGTCTAATGTGGTCTACATGCTGAAAAAACGGTATAATGTGCCTTTATTGCATTTTCACAAATAGAATAAAGGTTTCACAAATCAGAGACAGTGTTTTTATGAATCTTCAGGGTCTGTACATTAATCCAGTCCAGATTTGAGAGGTCTAGGTACAGTAGTTTTGGATCTGGACCTGGTCTAATGTGGTCTACATGCTGAAAAAACTGTATAATTTGCCTTTATTGCATTTTCACAAATAGAATAAAGGTTTCACAAATCAGAGACAGTGTTTTTATGAATCTTCAGGGTCTGTACATTAATCCAGTCCAGATTTGAGAGGTCTAGGTACAGTAGTTTTGGATCTGGACTTGGTCCAAAGTGGCCTACATGCTGAAAAAATGGTATAATGTGCCTTTATTGCATTTTCACAAATAGAATAAAGGTTTCACAAATCAGAGACAGTGTTTTTATGAATCTTCAGGGTCTGTACATTAATCCAGTCCAGATTTGAGAAGTCTAGGTACAGTGGTTTTTGATCTGGACCTGGTCTAATGTGGTCTACATGCTGAAAAAACTGTATAATTTGCCTTTATTGCATTTTCACAAATAGAATAAAGGTTTCACAAATCAGAGACAGTGTTTTTATGAATCTTCAGGGTCTGTACATTAATCCAGTCCGGATTTGAGAAGTCTAGGTACAGTAGTTTTGGATCTGGAGCTGGTCTAATGTGGTCTATATGCTGAAAAAAGTGTGAAATGTGTCTTTATTGCATTTTCACAAATAGAATAAAGGTTTCACAAATCAGAGACAGTGTTTTCACGAATCTTCAGGGTCTGTACATTAATCCAGTCCAGATTTGAGAGGTCTAGGTACAGTAGTTTTGGATCTGGACATGGTCCAAAGTGGCCTACATGCTGAAAAAATGGTATAATGTGCCTTTATTGCATTTTCACAAATAGAATAAAGGTTTCACAAATCAGAGACAGTGTTTTTATGAATCTTCAGGGTCTGTACATCAATCGAGTCCAGATTTGAGAAGTCTAGGTACAGTGGTTTTTGATCTGGACCTGGTCTAATGTGGTCTATATGCTGAAAAAAGTGTGAAAAGTGTCTTTATTGCATTTTCACAAATAGAATAAAGGTTTCACAAATCAGAGACTGTGTTTTTATGAATCTTCAGGGTCTGTACATTAATCCAGTCCAGATTTGAGAGGTCTAGGTACAGTAGTTTTGGATCTGGACTTGGTCCAAGTGGCCTACATGCTGAAAAAACGCTGAAATGTGCCTTTATTGCATTTTCACAAATAGAATAAAGGTTTCACAAATCAGAGACAGTGATTTTATGAATCTTCAGGGTCTGTACATTAATCCAGTCCAGATTTGAGAGGTCTAGGTACAGTAGTTTTGGATCTGGACCTGCTCTAATGTAACCTGACTCCGCCAAATGGAATGATTCACGTTGGCTCAGCATTTCCATCTGGAATCGTTCCGTTGGAGAGCCTTTGGGAGGGGGCGAAAATACTAGTTGCTGATTGGATAAACCATCTGCCTATGTTGGTGATTGACGGGCCAAATCAACCAATCAGATCAACGAAGCGTATGACGTGATAACAGAGCGTCGAGGCAAGCTCATCAAATAAACAAGTCGGGAGAAGGGCAAAAGCATCTTTTCCTCCGAGAAAAGCCTCCAGTGCCACTTTTTGCTCATCTTTTAGAGAACGAATAAACTCTAATTGTGCTACCACTTGCTCGATAGCTGCGCGCATCTCGGTCACATCCGCGGAAGCCGCCATGTTGTTTAGACTGACGAGTCGCTCCTCATTGTGTCACACTTGAACCCGCCTCAAAACCAACGCTGATTGGACGATCATTTTCTGATCGGCTCCAAATTTTCTCCGTCGTGCAATACCAGACTGAACTGTGAGTGGAATATCATGGAGCTCGCGAGATCAGGCTGGTCTCGCGAGGCTAGCTCTAATGTGGTCTACATGCTGAAAAAACGGCATAATGTGCCTTTATTGCATTTTCACAAATAGAATAAAGGTTTCACAAATCAGAGACAGTGTTTTTATGAATCTTCAGGGTCTGTACATTAATCCAGTCCAGATTTGAGAAGTCTAGGTACAGTGGTTTTTGATCTGGACCTGGTCTAATGTGGTCTATATGCTGAAAAAAGTGTGAAAAGTGTCTTTATTGCATTTTCACAAATAGAATAAAGGTTTCACAAATCAGAGACTGTGTTTTTATGAATCTTCAGGGTCTGTACATTAATCCCGTCCAGATTTGAGAGGTCTAGGTACAGTAGTTTTGGATCCTGACCTGGTCTAATGTGGTCTACATGCTGAAAAAACGGTATAATGTGCCTTTATTGCATTTTCACAAATAGAATAAAGGTTTCACAAATCAGAGACAGTGTTTTTATGAATCTTCAGGGTCTGTACATTAATCCAGTCCAGATTTGAGAGGTCTAGGTACAGTAGTTTTGGATCTGGACCTGGTCTAATGTGGTCTACATGCTGAAAAAACGGTATAATTTGCCTTTATTGCATTTTCACAAATAGAATAAAGGTTTCACAAATCAGAGACAGTGTTTTTATGAATCTTCAGGGTCTGTACAATCCAGTCCAGATTTGAGAGGTCTAGGTACAGTAGTTTTGGATCTGGACTTGGTCCAAAGTGG
Organism: Merluccius polli; assembly: GCA_030340625.1. NCBI lineage: Eukaryota > Metazoa > Chordata > Actinopteri > Gadiformes > Merlucciidae > Merluccius > Merluccius polli. The sequence goes on along the minus strand of JAOPHQ010003528.1, from coordinate 5,406 downwards.
CCTACATGCTGAAAAAATGGTATAATGTGCCTTTATTGCATTTTCACAAATAGAATAAAGGTTTCACAAATCAGAGACAGTGTTTTTATGAATCTTCAGGGTCTGTACATTAATCCAGTCCAGATTTGAGAAGTCTAGGTACAGTGGTTTTTGATCTGGACCTGGTCTAATGTGGTCTACATGCTGAAAAAACTGTATAATTTGCCTTTATTGCATTTTCACAAATAGAATAAAGGTTTCACAAATCAGAGACAGTGTTTTTATGAATCTTCAGGGTCTGTACATTAATCCAGTCCGGATTTGAGAAGTCTAGGTACAGTAGTTTTGGATCTGGAGCTGGTCTAATGTGGTCTATATGCTGAAAAAAGTGTGAAATGTGTCTTTATTGCATTTTCACAAATAGAATAAAGGTTTCACAAATCAGAGACAGTGTTTTCACGAATCTTCAGGGTCTGTACATTAATCCAGTCCAGATTTGAGAGGTCTAGGTACAGTAGTTTTGGATCTGGACATGGTCCAAAGTGGCCTACATGCTGAAAAAATGGTATAATGTGCCTTTATTGCATTTTCACAAATAGAATAAAGGTTTCACAAATCAGAGACAGTGTTTTTATGAATCTTCAGGGTCTGTACATCAATCGAGTCCAGATTTGAGAAGTCTAGGTACAGTGGTTTTTGATCTGGACCTGGTCTAATGTGGTCTATATGCTGAAAAAAGTGTGAAGTGTCTTTATTGCATTTTCACAAATAGAATAAAGGTTTCACAAATCAGAGACAGTGTTTTTATGAATCTTCAGGGTCTGTACATTAATCCAGTCCGGATTTGAGAAGTCTAGGTACAGTAGTTTTGGATCTGGAGCTGGTCTAATGTGGTCTATATGCTGAAAAAAGTGTGAAATGTGCCTTTATTGCATTTTCACAAATAGAATAAAGGTTTCACAAATCAGAGACAGTGTTTTTATGAATCTTCAGGGTCTGTACATTAATCCAGTCCAGATTTGAGAGGTCTAGGTACAGTAGTTTTGGATCTGGACTTGGTCCAAAGTGGCCTACATGCTGAAAAAATGGTATAATGTGCCTTTATTGCATTTTCACAAATAGAATAAAGGTTTCACAAATCAGAGACAGTGTTTGTATGAATCTTCAGGGTCTGTACATTAATCCAGTCCAGATTTGAGAGGTCTAGGTACAGTGGTTTTTGATCTGGACCTGGTCTAATGTAGCCTGGCTCCGCCCACCTACGTACTTCCGCTCAATTTTCATTTCACTTCAGTACTATGGTCTGGCGGTGCTACTATGTTAGAACGATTTCTTTTCCCTAAAATCTGTGTTCCAATCAGCGAACAGGAGGCGCGGCCTGAGAACAGTGACATAGAGGTCGTGCACGAATTTCAGTTATTGAGCGTAAGTATGGAGGCGTGCGGAACCAGGCTAATGCTAATGCTCACTGCATCTGCCGTTTGTATACTGCGCGCAACGTGGTTTCTGGCGCATGAAATACGTCACGACCAAACGTTAGCGATTGGTTAAGGCAGATCCAGAGTGGCACTGGGCAGAGCCAATAGGTTTTAAACTTCAACAGCACCCGCCTTCAAGTGAGACATCGTTTGTCTCTACAGCACTGCTAGACCTTTAGTATGAATGTAATGAGTACCAAGGTCTAGTTAGGACTAGGCTAGGTCTAATGTGGTCTATATGCTGAAAAAACGGTATAATGTGCCTTTATTGCATTTTCACAAATAGAATAAAGGTTTCACAAATCAGAGACTGTTTTTATGAATCTTCAGGGTCTGTACATTAATCCAGTCCAGATTTGAGAGGTCTAGGTACAGTAGCTTTGGATCTGGAACTGGTCTAATGTGGTCTATATGCTGAAAAAACGCTGAAATGTGTCTTTATTGCATTTTCACAAATAGAATAAAGGTTTCACAAATCAGAGACTGTGTTTTTATGAATCTTCAGGGTCTGTACATTAATCCAGTCCAGATTTGAGAGGTCTAGGTACAGTAGTTTTGGATCTGGACTTGGTCCAAAGTGGCCTACATGCTGAAAAAACGCTGAAATGTGTCTTTATTGCATTTTCACAAATAGAATAAAGGTTTCACAAATCAGAGACTGTGTTTGTATGAATCTTCGGGGTCTTTACATTCATCCAGTCCAGATTTGAGAGGTCTAGGTACAGTAGTTTTGGATCTGGACCTGCTCTAATGTAACCTGACTCCGCCAGATGGAATGATTCGCGTTGGCTCAGCATTTCCATCTGGAATCGTTCCGTTGGAGAGCCTTTGGGAGGGGGCGAAAATACCGGTTGCTGATTGGATAAACCATCTGCCTATGTTGGTGATTGACGGGCCAAATCAACCAATCAGATCAACGAAGCGTATGACGTGATAACAGAGCGTCGAGGCAAGCTCATCAAATAAACAAGTCGGGAGAAGGGCAAAAGCATCTTTTCCTCCGAGAAAAGCCTCCAGTGCCACTTTTTGCTCATCTTTTAGAGAACGAATAAACTCTAATTGTGCTACCACTTGCTCGATAGCTGCGCGCATCTCGGTCACATCCGCGGAAGCCGCCATGTTGTTTAGACTGAAGAGTCGCTCCTCATTGCGTCACACTTGAACCCGCCTCAAAACCAACGCTGATTGGACGATCATTTTCTGATCGGCTCCAAATTCTCTCCGTCGTGCAATACCAGACTGAACTGTGAGTGGAATATCATGGAGCTCGCGAGATCAGGCTGGTCTCAATGTGGTCTACATGCTGAAAAAACGGTATAATGTGCCTTTATTGCATTTTCACAAATAGAATAAAGGTTTCACAAATCAGAGACTGTGTTGTTATGAATCTTCAGGGTCTGTACATTAATCCAGTCCAGATTTGAGAAGTCTAGGTACAGTAGTTTTGGATCTGGACCTAATGTGGTCTACATGCTGAAAAAATGGTATAATGTGCCTTTATTGCATTTTCACAAATATAATAAAGGTTTCACAAATCAGAGACAGTGTTTGTATGAATCTTCAGGGCCAGTAGGACAGTTAGTTGGGTTCACCAGATGTGTTTTGACATGGGTAGGTCAAAAGGTCAAGCCGTATAATGGTTTTAACCATGTCGAGCAATTCTTTTTACATTAAAAATATTTAGAAAATCAAAGGGTGGGTTTTTTGAGAAATGAAGCTTTGTATCATGTGTAGGACAGTTAGCTGAGTTCAACACATGTGTTTTGACATGTGTAGGTCAAAAGGTCAGGCCGTATAATAGATTTATAGCATTTAACATTAAAAAAAATGGTATAAAATCAAAGCGTGTTTTTTTGAGAAAAAAAGCTTTGTATCATGTGTAGGACAGGTAGCCTGGTTCACCCTATGTGATTTTATATGGGATATTCAAAAACTGAAGCCGCATAATAGATTTAAAACATGCATTAACATTTAAAATGGTAGACAATAATTTAAAAGAAATGTTGACAAAAGAAGCTTTGTATCATGTAGCCAGGCCTTGTATGAACATATCAACGTTGGTTTGACACAAATTCGTCACTCGTAGCCAGTGCTAAATAGATTTTTCGAATGTGTCGAATATCCAACGTCCAATATAAAACCAACTTTACCACGGTGACTATAGGGCAGAGGTTCAGCACCTAGCTGTGTGGTGTGCTGACAATAACTTGCTCCTCAATACCAGCAAGACTAAGGAGCTCATTGTTGACTTCAGGAAGGAGAAGGGAGAGACGCATACTCCCATCCACATCAACGGCATGGCTGTTGAACGTGTCTCCAGCTTCAAGTTCCTGGGGACCCACATCTCTGAGACCCTGACCTGGACAATTAACACCTCCAGCCTGGTTAAAAAGGCCAATCAGCGTCTCTTCTTCCTGAGAACACTCAAGAAGAACCACCTGTCCGCAGACATCCTCTGCAACTTCTACCGCTGTGCGATCGAGAGCATCCTAACCAATTGTATTACAGCCTGGTATGGGAACTGCACTGTTGCCGACCGCAAATCACTGCAGCGGGTGGTGAAAGCTGCCCAACACATCACAAGAACCCCACTACCAACCATCGAGGTCGTCCAAAAGAAGCGATGCCTAAACCGGGCCCGCAGCATCCTTAGGGACCTCTCACATCCTGCCTATAGACTTTTCCAGCTCCTCCCCTCCGGAAGGCGCTACAGGTGCCTTCAGACCAAAACCAGCAGGTTTAGGAACAGCTTCTTTCCCACAGCTGTCTCCTTACTGAACTCTGTCCCCCGCTGAAAAAGCATAATCTGTATATTTGTCCATAGTACTATATCTGTTTATTGCCTTACATCTGCTCACTAACTATTTCATACTGTTTATACTGTCTATAATATTTTTTTACTGCTCTCCTGTATATTGTACATACAGTACTGTTCATACTGTTTATATTGCTCTCTTATATATTACACATACTGTATATACATATTTTTGCACATACTGTACGTATTTATTTATTGCACTTGCTGCTCTTTGCACTTCTGATTAGACACTAAACTGCATTTCGTTACCCTGTATTCATACGTGTGTAATGACAATAAAGTTGAATCTAATCTAATCTAATATGTGGGGATTCAGTACCTATCATTCAGAATAGGTCATGTGTCGACTGAACCTATAGGGGGCGAGGGTTAAGAAGTCAAAGTTTTCAGAAATGTATAAAAAAAAATTAGAAACTAATTTTTGAAATCCAAGCTTTGTGACATATGTGGGGACCCAGTACCTATCATTCAGAATGGGTCATGTGTCAACTGAACCTATAGGGGGCGAGGGTAAAGAAGTCAAAGTTTTCAGAAATGTATAACAAAAAATTAGAAACTAAATTTTGAAATCCAAGCTTTGTGACATATGTGGGGACCCAGTACCTATCATTCAGAATGGGTCATGTGTCGACTGAACCTATAGGGGGCGAGGGTAAAGAAGTCAAAGTTTTCAGAAATGTATAAAAAAAAATTAGAAACTAATTTTTGAAATCCAAGCTTTGTGACATATGTGGGGACCCAGTACCTATCATTCAGAATGGGTCATGTGTCAACTGAACCTATAGGGGGCGAGGGTAAAGAAGTCAAAGTTTTCAGAAATGTATAAAAAAAAATTAGAAACTAAATTTTGAAATTCAAGCTTTGTGACATATGTGGGGACCCAGTACCTATCATTCAGAATGGGTCATGTGTCAACTGAACCTATAGGGGGCGAGGGTAAAGAAGTCAAAGTTTTCAGAAATGTATAAAAAAAAATTAGAAACTAAATTTTGAAATCCAAGCTTTGTGACATATGTGGGGACCCAGTACCTATCATTCAGAATGGGTCATGTGTCAACTGAACCTATAGGGGGCGAGGGTAAAGAAGTCAAAGTTTTCAGAAATGTATAAAAAAAAATTAGAAACTAATTT
>JAOPHQ010003527.1:50000-53452 GCA_030340625.1 Merluccius polli | reverse complement strand
CCCCCCCCCCCCCCCCCCCCCCCCCCCCCCCCCCCCCCCCCCCCCCCCCACACACACACACACACACACACACACACAAACACACACACGTTTAAGTGTTGTTTAAATGTCTTCCTCTCCTCTTGCAGTGAAGTGTGCCCGCAGTGTCCCCGCCTACTTTGCGGAGACCCTGTACTACGCCATGAAGGTATACACAATGAAGAAAGAAATCACCATGATGTCTTTACTCTTAAGCAACGTTTTGATGTTCACTTATCCATTATTTTTGACTTGAGACAATTTTAATGTATCTAATATGTATTGTTAGAATCCCATCCTTTTGTGAGATCCCCAGGGGTCAAACACAAATAACACTGAGCAAAACCAAAAGTATCCTATACTGGGCCAATCCTTACTCACTGGTTCTTTCTGAGGCACAACCTGAAGGCGCCCTCTCTTTATATTAATATAAATATAATTTATAGCGCCTGGGAAAGATAGTGCAGGTGTACCCAGTTCCCCTAATAAGGAAAAATGGCCGAAGACTAAATAAGCTCAGCTGGAAATGAAAATCTGAACTGAAAATCCACCCGACCATAACAGTATTATTGTGTTGTGCTACATATCACACCCAATATGTTGTCGTGCTTCAGTTTTGTACAGTTGGCTCATGGAAAGCACATATTTACTTAAATAAACCAAACCTAACGTTTTATACCACATGCATACTTCTCCAGAACAAATGTATAGACAACACAATGTCACATGAAATTGTCCAGGCAGCGTTTAACTGTTGTTTAAATGACACCTTTAACATGTGTGTGTCTGTGGCGCGTCATATTTTCACGCGTGTCACCCGGTGTTCTGTAATGGAGCAGGGTGCAGGAACCAACGACGAAACTCTGATCAGAGTGATGGTCACCCGCTCCGAGGTGGACATGCTGGCCATCAGAGCCAACTACAGGAGGCTGTTCGCTGGATCCCTGCACGCCGCCATCAAGGTGGGCTTACATTACGTTCATGTTTAATTACATCAACACACCGACTGCCGCATGTCAGGATACATATATCACACACACAGACACCAGTGGCGGCTGCTGGTTTTTCAAAGAGGGGAAGCTCATTTTTGGCCTACATCAAAAAAGTTGTCAATTTATTATTATTATATTATTTATATTATTATTATTTCGCCAAGCAAATATCAAGAAATGGGCTGCAGTTTGTCGTAAGACCTCACTTGCAAAATCCGCGATGGGACTGAGCTCCTGGTTGGTCAAGCGACAATGTATTTGTCAAAATAGCTGTCAATCAAAAAGTGATTCAACCTTTCGACTGATCCTCCAATCATCATGCGGAAGCCCAGCGTCCAGGCTAGCCTAGGCCAGCCCACTGCTCCATCCACCCCCAGAGACGCTGAGCGTCCCGGGGCGGGACAAATGTTGGCATTTATCCAATGACCGTCGAGTTTTGAGGCAATGAAAAAAACTGTTCCATGCAGTCTCATTCAAGTGAATGGACGCTCGGCTTCTACGGTCAAATACATTGACATTACGGGAAGTTATGAGAAGTTAACAAAATCGAGTCAGTCGACTTGGATAAGATTCTGATCGAACTCGTCTTCGACATGAACGTATTCTAACGCATTTGTAGTCAATTAAATGTTAACACAACAGTACATATTTAACAATTTAATTTTTGACATTTTAGGGGAAGCTGAGCTTCCCTTGCAGTCTTAGAGAAATCGCCTCTGACACACACACACACAGCTATAAACACACACATAGTCACACAGATACACACATGCACACACACACACACACACACACACAGCTATAAACACACACATATTCACACAGATACACACACACACACAGATAAAAACACAGACAGATTCACACAGATATAAACATACATACACGCACATACAAATGCAGACACTCAAATAGATACATACGCACACATTAACATATACATGCACTCTCTGACGCACACACGCACAGAGACAGATACCATTAATAGAAACACACACAAACGTAGCAACACACAAGACAGAGACAGACACATACATAAAACAAAATGGGCCACACACAACAACATACACACGTGGACGCGGACATGCAGCGTGATATTAAGTGTGTGTGTGTGTGTGTGTGTGTGTGTGTGCTACAGGGGGATACCTCTGGTGACTACCGCAAGGCCTTGCTCCTGCTCTGTGGAGGAGACGAGGCGTAAGCAGCAGCACCAAGTCTGGTTAAAGAAGGACATTACCTGAAGTGCCTGGTCCCTGTCAGCCTGTAACACGGTCCATTATACGGTCTTTCTTGTAACTCTAAAGTATCTCTTTGAAAGGTAGCTAACATTTTTATGTATACCAAAGCAGTTTTGGGGTCCACTAATTGCAATATCATGTTTATGTTTCATACCAAAAATATCCAATGGTCTTTGTACGCACTTTGTATTTCAAATCCAAATTAAAAAAAAGATTTGTTCCTGATGTACTATATTGTTTTGACTTGATCCCCCCCCCGGTGTAGTACCCTACCGTGGCCAGCAGGCGGAGCTAGAGCCGCTGGGTTAGGCTTCGTAGGGGGAATGTTCAGCATCACCACTGCACCTTCAGGCGCTGGGCTGCATGTGATTTCACATGATCCTGTTCCCCAAAAACAAAACCTAATGGAGAGCATTTTAGGCAAACTAAATCAGTAAGTGTATAATCGTTACAGTGAATTTGTGTGTGTGTGTGTGTGTGTGTGTTTGTGTGTAGGCCCACTTTAGACACTTTAAACACACACCGAGATGATGTCCCGTTTGTGCGGTTATAACGTGTGCATGCAGCAGATGCTTTACATCGGTGACTTGGCGCGTGACCCGTGGCGGCGCTATCCGAGAAGACGTATTTCATTACTTTATAGCTGTATGAAGGCCTATTATCTGTTTTCTAAGACGTGTTATTAAAAAGGGAAAGGCATTGGGTACGTGTGTGTGCGTGTGTGTGTGTGTGTGTGTGTGTGTGTGTGTGTGTGTGTGTGTGCGTGAGGAGGCCCGGGGCCTGTCTGTTTTTTAAAGGAAGGTCAAGCCAGGTCCTGTTTCGCGCTGGGCTGATCAGCTAACCGTTTCTGGTCACGGAAGCGGTTGATTGTTACTACGGCAACCAGCAGCCAATGGCGGGTGCCGAAAAGAAGGGTGTGGGCTCAGGCCACCTCGAGTCACTGGAGGAACAATGACTAGACTCCACCCCTGTGTGTGTGTGTAGGGGTGTGTGTGTGTGTGTAGGTGTGTGTGTGTGTATGTGTGTGTGTAGGTGTGTGTGTGTGTGTGTGTGTGTGTAGGGGTGTGTGTGTGTGTGTATGTGGGGGGGAGCGGTCACGCTTTCTAGGTCACGTTTTTCTTTTTTACAACTTATTAGAGCCCGTTTTGTTTCGTAGTTTCCTCCCCCTCCAAGTTCAAGTGAACAACACCATGACATGCGGCCC
>JAOPHQ010003527.1:0-45000 GCA_030340625.1 Merluccius polli | reverse complement strand
TAACTCTAATGCTCCGTTATGTTAGTGAAGCCCGCTTAATGTTGCTGTGCAGTTGTGTCCGTGAGGCTACTTACTCCAGGTCACAGAGTCCGCGCGCTTAACGGAGCTGTATCCTCTACCTCCAGCACCGGGGCAAACACATGGCATTTATAGCGGCACGCCTACCGCGCCACCCACACACACACACACGCACGCACACACACACACACACACACACACGCACGCACGCTCGCGCTTATACACACACACACACGCTCGCGCTTACACACACATAGGCTACTCACACACACACACACACACACTCTCATATACACACACATACACACGCACGCTCGCGCTTATACACACAGGCACACGTGACGTGCATGCGCCTCGTCGGTATTTGATAATATGGCGGCGGCGGTCTCCTCAGCTGTACTTGTTTCATGTCCCGCTCCCAGCGGGAGAGAGGATGGAGGATTACGGTTACAGGATGGCTAATTCATTCAAACTTTAAATGGGTCTAACACAGTAGAAATAAGTATATACAGCACAGTATTTTGTTTAAGGCCTATATGATATATGATTTGGGAACTTTATTTAGGTGAATTACAAGGCACAGCATGGCAATCAATGTTTTTCCTTTCCCACGGAAACTTTCAAAACTTGTCGGAAAAGGTTGGAAAACGATCTTATACTACTAATAATAATAATACTAATACTACTACTACTACTAATAATAATAATAATGAAAATCCAATCTTGGGATGCAACTCATTGGTGGAATTAAGAAATTCATTAATTAAATAATTAATTAATTAGTTCATTAATTCATTAATTGATGAGTTCCTCATACGTCTACACCGTATCCACAGGAAGTTAACGGGACACGGTGCCCATATAAGGCTGCTTCCTCCAGACACCTGGGACCGGTGTCTCCCGGACGCATCGTGGCGTCAGACAGCGCGCATCGCAGGTCTCACTGGCGTCACGCTGGGAAACAGCGCCGCCCGGCGGCAGTAAGTTGTAGCGCACCACAACAAGCAAGAAAATAAGCAAGAAAAAATTGTCTTCTGTTTTACATTTGCAGGCTGTGTGTGGGTTTCGTAAAACCAAAACAAAAAAAATCTCTTTCTCGACTGACTCATCATGTCTTATTCATACACAGGCCTATATGAATATGCGAAACATATCGTCAGGATGATCTAAACAGCAACCCCCCCCCCCCCCTCGTTAAGACAACCATGTGGACCATGTGGTTTCCACATTGCCACTATACGAGGTCCTTCTCTGTCTCCTGTGTCCCCGGTGGAGGACAATCAGGTGCTCCCCTCCGCTTGGGCCGCAGGAACCTCAGACCCACCGCTCCCCCCCCCCCCTTTAGTCTCTGGTCTGGACTACAGTGGCTCTGTGTCCACGTGGGGTAAGTCCAGTGCGCGACACAAAGGCCTGTTTAGTTTAGATTAGGTTGAGACACTTCCTGTAATTAGGCTGTGTTATCATTGGCTGTGTTTCACTGGGTCTAACTTAACGGTTTTCCCCCGCCAGACACTGGCCAGCTGTTATGTTGGAATAAAGGAGGCACAAGGAGTCCTTTTATAAAATATAAAAGCAGACACTCACTCCCCCCCCCCGCCCCAGATAGGTAAATACACACACATGAAGAACCACACGAACACAGGCAAGGAAAAGTCATCATCGTTTTTTTAATTCTGTTTCATTCACTATTTGTTTACATCTCCATTGTATTTAATCGTATTTATTACATGAGACATGCCTGGCCTGTAGGTATGCTTGAGTATACAGGTCAGTATTTAGACTTCACTAGCGTACAAACAACAACACACGTCAGGCCTACCATATGTTTACACTACACACACACACACACACGCACACACACACAGATGCACACACACACACACACACACACACACACATGCACACACACACACACACAAACATCTTCAAACATCTACAAACTCAGACACCGCAGGTGGGGAAAAAGGCGGCGTCTCCCTTCACATCTGACCGATGTTTCCAAGTGAGCGGGACTAGAGGTCTTCATGGGGGGACAGAGGTCTTCATGGGGGGACAGAGGTCTTCATGGGGGGGACAGAGGTTGGTACAGTTCTAGATCTGCTGCTGCTGCTGCTGCTGCTGCTGTCCCACGGCAACCTGCACAACAAGGAGGACAGAGCAGGTTCCCATCAATGGGATCGACCCGGCAGAAGTTTGCTTTCTGTGCGGATGTGAGAAACGGAAAGAAACATTGGAGGAACGTATAATAACTCAATGACTCTACAACTTCATTACATTACTTTATACAACAACTCACAAAGCTGCAGCATATGTAAAAAATACAAACAAAACATGGTAATAATCTAAATCTAAGGTCAACCCATCGAAGTGACCTTTGTGTGCCGACGTGATGACCCCGTCTTTTCGTTTCCCCACCCACCTGTGTGTCAGCGCCGCGGCCTGGCTAGTTATGGAACCAGCCCATGAAGTAGGTGCAGAAGCCGTGGAAGCTCTTCCAGCAGTACTCCGTCGCCAGGCGGGACGCGTGATTCTCCGCCGCCTCCGTGGGACGCGGGGTGGTGGCGGCGGCGGTGGTCTTCCCCTGCTTGGAGGTGGGCTTCCTGGGCTGGCCGCCTGCTTTGCTGCCGCCGCCGCCGCCCTGGGGCTTGGCGGGCTGCGGCTGGGGCTTGGCGGGCTGAGGCTTGACGGGCTTAGAGGGGCTGGCGGGTCGAGCCTGGGCCGGGACCACTGGTCTGCGCTGGTCCTGGCCGGGCTTAGAGGGCTTGCTTGTTGTAGTGGTTGTGGCGGTGGTGGTGGTGGTGGAGGTGGTGGTGGCGGCGGCGGCGGCTGCGGCGGCAGTGCCGGCGGAGGTCTTGGGCCAGGCGGACAGGAAGCTCATCTGGACCTCGTCTGGGTACTTCTTGCACATCTGGGTCCGGTAGACGCGGGGCCCCTGGCAGGCGTGGCTCAGCTTCCTCAGCTCCCACATCACCTGGGTGAAGTAGTGGCGGGGGTTCTGGCTGTAGGCGCGGCACATGTTGGGCTTGCCCTGGAAGTCGCAGTAGTAGGAGCGTCCGGGGGCCTGGCCCGGGACGCTGGGGCCCCGGCAGGAGACGCGCAGGCGGGTGTAGTCGCCGGCGCCGGACACCGCCATGGCGCAGGCGTCCTTGCTCTTGGTGCTGAAGCGGATGGGCTCGTCCCAGATGCCGCGCTGCTGCTGCGGCGGCTGCGCGGGCACCGCCCTGCCGTCCACGCTGTTGTCGCTCTGCGCCCGCGACAGGCAGCCGAGCGTCGCCAGCGCCGACAGCACCAGCAGCATCCTGACGCTGGTTCTCATGGCAGGGAATCGGTCGGAGTCGAACGGCGGCAGCGGCAGTGTGTCGTGTGTGTTGCGTGTTGCCGGGATGGTTGAGGTGAGCGAGGGCAGGGTGGGCTAGCGTGGCTTTTTAAATGCTGGGGTGCACAAAGAGGGCATTGATGTACAGACACACACACACACACACACACACCCCTCCTCCAGACCCCCCTTTCTACTGAATACACACACACACATTTAAACATAAACACACACACACATCCACACACACACACACACACATGCATGCAGGCACATGCACATCAACACACACACATATGCATGCACGCACACGCATGTGCGCACACACATACACACACACACACACACGCACATATACATATAGAGCCAACACACACTCATCTAGAGCCAACCCACTATGGCCATCATTGGTAGAAGTGCGAAGCGGAAGCGGAGAGAGAGGATGTGAGCCTGGCCAGGGGGAGGGAGCAGACAGGAGACGCAGGTATGGGAGAACCAAATAAAAAAAAGGGGGTTGCATGTGTATGTGTGTATAAATGTATGTATTTATATAGCATATATGTGTATACGTGTGTGACGGTTAGGGAGAAGGATGGGGGGGGGGGGGGGGTATTGAAGGGTTGCTTTACATATGAAGCCAACTGTTGAAAAAAATGCCATGGGACATTATACAAACTCCTATAAAAGGTTCTTTGAGTATTGCGGGTGAGGGAGAGCAGGGAAGAGGGCTGAAACAGCAGACTAGCCAAACTGTAATTCCTGCTGGGGTTTTTCCAGCAGGTTCAAGATGTTCTGGACACACTGAGGCCAGAACCTGACGCGTCTATATGGGAACAGACAGTACCGACTAGAACCGCAAACGGTTAGTCGATTCATCGATTAGTCGATCGATGGAAAATTAATCGAATCAAATTTTTATAATCGATTAATTGATTGTTTAGGTCATTGAGTACAAATTCCACACATTTGCTGCTTGATGCCTCGGAAAATTCAAATGTGTGGTTCGTGGATCATTAAAGGTGGCGGGGATTGCTGCCGAACTAAGTGTGTGTGTGTGTGTGTGTGTGTGTGTGTGTGTGTGTGTGTGTGTGTGTGTGTGTGTGTGTGTGTGTGTGTGTGTGTGTACTATGCAATGACAATGAAATCTAAATCTAAAACGAATACTTTAGTTTTTCTTGGTTGTTTTCTTGTCAGCTAATGCAAGCAATTTTAAGACATCACTTTGGACTCTTGTAATGACATTTTAATTTATGACATTTTCCCTACTAAATGATTGATGATACAAATTATCGTTAGATTAATCGATTATGAAGTATTGTACATGGTGTAATCATTACTAAATGAATGCTGTCCCTTCTGCCATCCTTGCACTCAGTAATCACACTCCCTACAGTGACCTAGATCATCAATCTGCCCGGACCTCTCTGTTTAATGTGTCCGTATGTAGGCAGTCTTACTGTGCCTGGTTGCGTCTTGTGTACTGTGTCTATGTACTGTGTTTAAAGAGGAACTTCACCGATCATTTACCATTTACCTTCCCTCCATGTTGCCTACACCCAGATCTCCTACTTTTGTCCACCAGATACAAACCCTATGTTTTGGAAAATATTCTCCTTTTGAGGACAAAAAAAATTACTATCTATCTATCTATCTATCTATCTATCTATCTATCTATCTATCTATCTTGGATTGTACAAAGAATAGCACATAAACCAATGCAAACGTGTGGATGCGTGCATTACCTTTGTAATGGTCATTCTTGATGTTCTGGTGCTGACCCATGCTTTGCCTGCGTCCATCACATCGCCTACTAACAATGCATGAACGCTACTTTTCCAATTAAACTGAGGCTACATCCACACTACTACGTTTTCGTTTTAAACCGCATCACTTTTTCCACGTTATACTCATGCGCTACTGTCAGTAACAGTTCCACCTCGTCGTCGGTCCAAACAAAGACATCTCTGGTCTTACATTTCGCCATTATTCTTCTGTTCCCTAATATTTTCTGCAACTAACCAACCGCAGAGTAGACAATCTGCTTCCTGTTTATACCGGCACGCTGGTCACATGACCACGCATGGTCATGTGATATGCGTTTTCAGGTGTGGTAGTATGGACAAGCGTATATGTCCACTATACGCGAATTATCCGCGTGACATCGGCGCCGCCTTGAAAACTCGGTCGCTTGGGGGGCGTGTTGACTAGGATCAACTAGCTCCCGCCCGTATTGTGGGTGGAGTCTGAGGGAATTTCTGATTATAAATGTTCAGGTGCAACGCATTACTTTTCGATGACGGAGATGCCAACGCCGTCGCCATCGGTTCTGGGTTCACCCCATTGTGTTGGGCCGCGAGACCCGCGGGGAGTACCGCCGGCTGATCCAGGAGCTCCGTCTGGACTTCGTACTGTCCCAGCGGTGTTTCAGACTGGGTACGTCCCAGTTTGATGAGCTGTTGGTCAGAGTGGTCCCAGCATAGCAAGACAGGACACCAGTTTCCGAAAGGCCATTGGTGCCTCTCAGCGCTTGGCCATTTGCTTGCGGTAAGATATACGTATCTATTATCACGCCAGTATCAGTGCCATACATGGACTATCTGTCTTTAGTGTGTGAAATGGCGTGGGATGAACGCTACTCATTATAATGGATTGCGACACCCAATCCCACACAATGACGACTCATGTCAGTTATATGTAGTATGGAACTGGCTAGCAGTATTGTTTCTTCATACAATGTCATGTATTCCTTGTGAATATGGTGGTGGTTATTTTTGCTGTATCCAGATTAATGTATGTATCTAACATGTCATTTGTTTATCTTATGATCCATAATGTGATGTTTGTGACCCACAGATGCTGCTGCTACACTTAGATTTAGAATAGCATCAGGTCTATTACAAATGTAGGACTATGGTTGAGTTTAGTACTTTGTAAATAAAGTTATTATTGGTTGAGATGGAGATCGAGGAAGGGTCCATCTCTAGTGTGTTAAACTGAATATAACGTCATTAGCCTATTGCAGAGATGCTAATAATTATTCGCTTCTTTTACAGTTATCTTGCTACTGGTGACTCCCTCCAGACCATTTCCTTCAGCTACCGAGTAGGTACAGCAACTGTTGGGAGGATTGTCCCTGAAGTGGCTGAGGCCGTCTTCGAGTGCCTGGTGGAGGAATTCATGCCTCAACCTACCAAGGAGGACTGGAAGAGCATTGCTGAGGGCTTTCAACATCGGTGGAATTTCCCGAACTGCCTTGGAGCCATCGATGGGAAGCATGTGGTCATCCAGGCTCCACCAAACTCAGGCTCCTACTTCTACAACTACAAGGGGACATTCTCCAGTGTCCTCTTTGCAGTTGTTGATGCTTACTACCGCTTCCGTGTCGTTGATGTTGGTGGGTATGGCAGGACGAGTGACGGTGGCATCCTATCCCACTCAGGTTTTGGTGAGGGCCTCATGAGCGGCACCCTTGACTTCCCTGAAGACAGAGAGCTCCCAGAAGCCGGTCATCGCGGGAAAATTATTGACCATTTCATTTCTTTGCAACCTACAACATTCAGGCTTTGGAGAGCATGATGCTGCTGAGCAACCTGCATGCAGAGGATCTGAGCTACTCAGGACCAGCAGAGCGCCAAACAAAGACATCAAATGTGCTATGTTAGTAATACTCCATGTGAGCAGATGTATGCTTGAATACATTTTAAATATTTGAGTTGGACTTGTGCACTTTCAGCGGAGTCTCTAGTCTAATTTCCTCGTGACCATGCAGGGTAAAATTAGACAAGAGAAACTCCACTGAAAGTGCCCCCCATGTATGTTCATAGTAATAGGATGTTTTATTTTTCTATGAAATATCAGGTTAGGGAATATGTGTTCTTATTTTCTTTTACAGGCTTTGTAGTGCTACAAAGCCTGTAAAGAAAAGAAAACATATTCCCTAACATGCTAATTAATTGGTATTAGAGTCCATTCTACACCCTAAAATCCCACTAAGATGAGCATATGGAGTGTTAAAATGCTTTGGGAGCAGCAGCTCCAAAGTTGACAAATATTTGCTGTAATATTTTGCGTGTATTGCATTCTATGGAGAAAAAAAATGAAGGGATACATGAGAATATTGACAATTTATTCAAACCCATTCCCCCTAAAAAATAACAGAAAGATGCAACCCCTTCCCCCTAAAAAAACAATAACACAAAGATGCAACCTATTCCCCCTAAAAACAAAATAACTTAAACTAAACCATTTCATATTTACAGATCCTCCCCTGCCTCATAAATTATTTGGTGGATCCGAAATTTAACTTGGGCCTTCTTGGCTTTTGGGAGCCTTTTGAGGTCGGGGAGAAGGCTCCGAAAAAATAGAGCGTCCTCATCCTCCACTGCTGCTGTGGTGGCTGGCTGGGGGGTAGGAGTTTCCAACATGTCTATCATCCTCTCCTCAAACATGGTGAACTCCGACGGCCTCCTCCGTTTGCCGATTGCCTGCCTGCTGGCCGCTGGTGCCGGGCAGGTGGCTGCTGGTGCCTGCTGGCCGCTGGTGCCGGGCAGGTGGCTGCTGGTGCCTGCTGGCCGCTGGTGCCGGGCAGGTGGCTGCTGGTGCCTGCTGGCCGCTGGTGCCGGGCAGGTGGCTGCTGGTGCCTGCTGGCCGCTGGTGCCGGGCAGGTGGCTGCTGGTGCCTGCTGGCCGCTGGTGCCGGGCAGGTGGCTGCTGGTGCCTGCTGGCCGCTGGTGCCGGGCAGGTGGCTGCTGGTGCCTGCTGGCCGCTGGTGCCGGGCAGGTGGCTGCTGGTGCCTGCTGGCCGCTGGTGCCGGGCAGGTGGCTGCTGGTGCCGGGCAGGTGGCTGCTGGTGCCGGGCAGGTGGCTGCTGGTGGCTGCTGGTGCCGGGCAGGTGGCTGCTGGTGCCGGGCAGGTGGCTGCTGGTGGCTGCTGGTGCCGGCCTGGTGGCTGCTGGCTGGCTGGTGCCTAGCCTTCTCCCCACTAGACCAGCCTGCCTGGCTGGCTGGCTGGAATGCCAACCAGGCAGGACTGGGGGCGGGGGGGCTGAGGAGCTGGGTGGCTGGGCGGCCTGATGGTGGTGGTGGTGGTGGTTGGCCTGTGCTCCAAAAAAGGAGTGAGAAAACCCATCACCGCCATGAAGCGCCATGGCTGCTTCATGGTGGCACCAGCCCCGCTGGTGTGGTTTTCTCGCTCCTTTTTGAGCTCTTTCAGATATGTGTCCCTTAGGTTCTTCCATTTCCTTTTACACACATCATCTGATGAAGAAAGCAGACAGAAAAAGGCTGTGGACTTGATGTGCTTATAATCATAATTACACAAAATAATAGAAAGGAAAAAGAAATGCTAATAACAAATCATTATGTAGGCTACTTGGTTATTTAGTCATCTGATATAATGGGTCTACATATATCAAGAGTTTAGATGCTGTATGAACAGTTTATAGGTGGAACATGTAGTTGAATGTACCAAATTAACAATTCATTATCTAAATATGATTTTTTCCTCACCGGTGAAACCAACTATTTCGGCAACCTTCCTCCAGGCAGCATTTCTGCGGCCACTATCCCTGTAGGAAGGGAGGGACGGGTCATATAACTGTGGATACGCCGAAACGGCTATTATCAGGTTATCCTCCATTGCCATTTAATCAGAGAAGCCAAACATAAGGTAATTAACGCAGGTGGTAACAGAAGAAGGGTTCGGAAGGACATTTAGAAGCGGAGGCAGGCCGTGCCGCAGCTGGCTCCGCCCCGCAAGCAATCCCAGCGTGCTTTGCGCAGCGAATTGCTCGCATTTGCATAAAGTTGAGAATTTTCAACTTTATGCAAATGCGCGCGGCGCGAATCCACGCGGTCACCAGTCAGCGAACAGGACGTGGGCCGTGACGTTGACCCTTCTGATTCATTACCACAATGCGGGCGGGAGCTAGTTGATCCACTAGTCAACACGCCCCCCGCCCCGAACGAGTTTTCAAGGCGGCGCTATGTCACGCGGATAATTCGCGTATAGTGGACATTGAGCGTCAGGTCTGAAGACTACAGTGGTGTGACTTGGGACAGCTGGGTCTGCAAGGGATTGGGCCTTCATTATTGCCTCTATATCTGTGCATGGCGAAGGGAGTCATACATTCCCTGTTCTCCCTCCTATCAGTTGTTGGCGTAATTTTGACCCTGGGAGAAAGGAGACTGTCTCCTTTCTCCTCGGATAGTTCCTCCTTTCTCCTCGGATAGTTCCTCCTTTCTCCTCGGATAGTTCTGAATTGTATATTATCTCTATGCAGACTCTGTTGGGGGCTTAGGTGCACGTGGTATTGTGGGACCCATCAGCTGATGCTTTCCTTTGATTATTTTCTCTTCTTACTTTATTTTATTACTTCACTGTTAAGAATAAAACCTAATCATTTTACTATTACGTCAAACCGAAGGTTTCAAGATTTTTCACCACACCTCAAAATGTTAAAATTTGACCTCCAGCAGAAACCAGAATGGCTCATGCTAATACGCATAAGGTTTAGATGTGGATGTGAGGGGATGTGTGTGGGTGGTTGTTCCCTTTGCCTTGTTGTGCGCTCGTCTTCTGGGCCACAAGTCCTCCTTAATTCAATTACTGTAATCCTCCTCTGATAGGATGGGCCTCACACCACCACAACCCCCCCCCCCCCCCCACCCAACCCCCACACTCCCCTGCACCCCTCAAAACAGACCCCAGGCCCCTCAGGGTGTGTGTGTGTGTGTGTGTGCGCGTGGCATGCTATGTATGTATGTGTAACGTTAATCGACTGTGATGTGCTGTCACAGGCAGTCTGTATGTTTGACCAGCTGCCTAGTATTTTTTTTTTGAAGATCTTGAAAACAAATGTTTTCTCTGGGATTGAACAGCACTGTGTTACTTTATCTCAGGTTGTCTTGATTATTTCATCGTTTCATTAGGTCTATCAGTTTCATGCATAAATGTTGTTATTTATTTCATTGTAAACACTTCTCAGCTGCATATTCTGTATGAAAGGTGCTATAAAAATCATCAAAATGATCATGGTATTATTTTGTTTATTATATCATGACAATGATGATGATTAGGATGATGAGACACAGATGATTTTTATATAATATTATGATGATTATCCATCCGTTATTATCCGTTCTAAAAAAATAAAGCAAGGGCAGAAAGCAGCTTCTACTGGATGGAGATCTTTATTCGGTTTCCAGGGCCTCAGCACAAAGTGTTCACAGCACGGACTCCGGCAACAAGGAGCCTTCTGGGAGTTGAGTGTTTCAAAATACAAGGGCCGTGTCCAAAGTCATTCACTTGTTCACTTATTCCCATATACAGTGAACACCACTATATAGGGAACGAGTGAAGGATTTTAGACATGGCCAAGATGGCAGGAGGAGTACCACAATCAGGCCTACCGTCGCTAAGATGCTCTGGTGGAAATCTAATGTAAGTTCCATATATACCGTCTTAAAACTTTCTTTATGTGTCTGTCCTAAGCAAATATGATTAAGTCTTAAGTCCCTTTCGTCCCGGTAATGAGCATATCCATGCTTTAAATTGAAATACCAGTCCCTTCATTAAATGCGTAAAGACCTGATGGCATTGGCTACGTTCCCAGCATCCCAAGAAAGAGTAATGACAAAAACAAAACAAAAAATATCTACTGACATGGTTATAAAACAAACATTAACAAAAAATATATAAAACTTTCAAAAGTTTTGAAAGTGTAAAAAAACGTACACTTTTCACCGTGTTGAATTGAAAATCAGCAAATAAAGAGAAAAGTGAAGTATAAATAAATTTGTTTTCTAACAGTCAATCTACAAACATAGCAATAATTCTCTGACATTTGACATATTGATAGACAGTAAATGGCTGTGCTGTTGTTGTGATAAGACTGCAAAAAATGAGCACGTGACAATCGTTGAATTGTGATTGGCTGGCTTGAGATCACCATAGGGATGACATTAATGGATGTGGTAGGAGGAGGGGGAGGCAGAACCGTTGGGGGAGATATGTGTCCATTCTAGAAACTTCTAGTTTCTAGAAACTCTCATTTGTTGTAATTTCTTTGCAATGAGTTTTGGATTGACCTGCAAAATAAGGATTATCAGTTAAACAATCAGGTCAGCTAGATATGGCAATGACAATGGCAGAGAAGCACAAATATGTTTGCACAATCCTTGTTGATGATTTAAAATGTGCACTGCTTCATACACGTACCATATAGCTGAGTTTAGTTCCAGTTGTCTTGTCCACTGCAGAGGGGGAGAGTAAAAACACAAATTAACTTTTGAGACTGAGTTGTTTATGATTGTTGTATAATTGTCTAAATTAGTGGATTAGTGAAATAAAATGGCAACAAAGATGAGGTTCTCTTCTGAGAGAAAGCAATCACGTAAAATATGTTAGGTCTTGGGATATGAAGAATATGTTAGGTCTTGGGACATAATAAAATATGTTAGGTCTTGGGACATAATAAAATATGTTAGGTCTTGGGATTTGAAGTATATGTTAGGTATGAAGAAAACGTAATGGATGGGAAGTCCCATCAATGATCCACTTAATCTTTCCCATGCTTCTCATGCCAGTTGATGGAATTAACGAAGAATGAACTGAAATTAAACACAGATGGTGGATTAGCTCAGAGATAGAATGAAACGAATGGATGCCAAACTGGAGAGAAGAAGAAATGGAGAAGTGGTGAAGCTGCTGACAAACCAGAATCAAAGGTCCAAAGTCTTAAATCACAGCGTTTTATCGCTGGTGTTAGTGCGCTGATGGTTGGCTGTTAGTTGCTTGATGCTCTGATCTGATTGGTTGGAAGCTGGTTGATGGGATGGTTTTATTCATCTGGGTACCTCGTCGATAGGGCAGGGGGAAGGGGACACGTTCCTTGATGTCACCAGTCGTGGTCGCAGGGAGGAGCCGACGCAAGTGGAAACAGCGTCAGCGAGTTGGACAGGGAGGAGCTACAGCGCACACATAGAAACGCACACACGTGTACTGTACGCACATGCACGCATGTGTCAATGGCAAAACACGGTCATACACATAAATGGAAATTCGCACAAATTGAAGTTATTAATTAACGGTTCTTCATTCTGATGTGCAAACTCATACAAAGGTTAAGTCTGGCTGTGGGAAAAGGTCAGTTGTCTTCAACTCAACAGAGTGTCAACTTTTTCTACCAGCTCATGGAAGTATCAAGCTATATATATTTATACATATACATAACCTACAGTCGCCCTCCACCATTACCGTCGCATGCACACATGCAGTGCCCAACAGATAAGACCTCATACCTCACCACGGCAAGGTTGCCATGGAAGTCAAACACCTGGTCACCATGGCGACCACCTGAATTACCCACACTGCAACACAAGAAGTGAGCGTGGACACAGTGTGATATGATGAGGAAGTCAGCGTGGGAGAGGACGAATCAAGGAAAGACTGGTCCTTTAAGGTTCTCATCGAGATGGAGAGAAAGATGACTGACGAAAATGGTCAGAAGATGAAAAATAAAAAAACAGAAAGCAGAGAGCGTCATATTGTCCGCACGTCTGAGACATGAATGATGAATATGCCGTGTAAAGGAAGTGTTTTAAAGTCAACATTTTGCCCCGAGAGCAAAGTTTCCAAAAGACGTGGTGAGGAACGGTGCGAGAGACACAGAGACGTTACAGGGAGACGAGCCACGGGTAACAAGAACTGTACAGACCGGAGGGAAAACCACGTGTGAGTGGAAAGGAACGAAACGTAAAGGAATAATAATATGGAGTTGACGCAAAACGCAAGCACACGGACAAGGAAAAAGAGAAGGAAAGATTTGATTAATTTACTCTCAACACAAAAGTCATAGAGACAGCACAGAGAAGTGAATCGTTGTGTGTGTACGTGTGTGTGTGTGTGTGTACTTGTGTGTGAGCCGACTCACTCGTCGAACACGTCCTCCGTGTCCATCCGTCGGTAGTACTTGGACAGTTTGACAGACAGGATGATGCTGGGGATGAGGAAGATGGCACAGCCTCCCAGACCAAACCAGAATGTATTCTGATAGAGAAAATACACAACACACACATACATAGACAGAAAATAAAGAGGGAGAGAGAGAAGAGAGAGGGGGAGAGAGGGAGAGAGAGATATATGTTTTGTTATTATGTTTTTGTAGCGTTCCCTATCTGTAAAATAGTTTAAATACTACTACTATGTTACATAAGGTCTCTCTGGTCTGTTTTCTATATCAGAGTGGCTATGGGAGCTCTCCCTTTGAATTATAGACTGCTGTCTTGGGGACACACACACACACACACACACACACACACACACACACACAAACTCACACAAACACATATGGTACAGTACATGCAAACACTGTTGGCACAGATATAAATCGCATGTTTAAATTTAACCACAGTATGTGACTTGTTTAGGCAACCATAAATCCCCCATCTTGTACTCTACCGCCACCACAAAGAAGCACACATAGCAACACTTCTTATATATCAAATATGCAGACAAAACTTTATTAGTCTTTTGGGGTCTGGGCATGAACAGTATGGAACCTATGTGAATGTCATCGCTTAAGTTGCTTAAAACATTCACCAAACAAAATGTGCGTGTGAGTGACTGAGTGAGTGACTGAGTGAGTGAGTGAGTGAGTGAGAGAGAGAGAGAGAGAGAGAGAGAGAGAGAGAGAGAGAGAGAGAGAGAGAGAGAGAGAGAGAGCGAGAGAGAGAGAGAGAGAGTATGCAAGACGTGTGTGTGTGTGCATTTGTTAAGTGCCCAGATTAAGAACAGACTTTTACTTGTAACTAACTCCACTGTCTTCTCTACCCCCCAAAACCCCCAAAAGTTCCCAAAACAACTCAAAGAACCATTTATACCTCTGCTTGAATAGCACACACACACACACACACACACACACACACACACTGTTGGGGGGCCTTACCACAGAGTCCACTAGGAAGCTGCAGCCCACTATCTCCATGCTGTCCACTATGTTACTGATAGGTTTACACTGGGCCACCTCTGCAGTCAGCTGGAACACAAACACACACATATGTAACTTGTCTCGGTGTCTGGGTATTTATGTAGATCTGGTACTGCAACTGAAGTTTAAATCAGTTATCTACATGCATCTTTCTCCTATGTTGAATTATAACCAAAGCACTTTTCAGCTCTTCAGCTAATTACATACTCATAAACATGCTATTAAAACATATTCCAATATTAATATAAAAAAAGAGGCTAGGCTGAACAAGACGGTCTGTTCAATAACAATAACAGTGTCAACAGTAGAGACTTAGGGTTTCCTTTACAATTTGCCCATCAAGTTTTACTTCTCCGGGTAATGTACGTGTCCCTGATCTGTGAGACCATAAAGTGACCAGCGTCTAGATCAGATCAGATCAGATCAGATCAGATCAGAAATACTTTATTAATCCCCGCAGGGAAATTGTGTTTGTCACAGCAGCTCCCAAACGGCAAGTCAGACAGAAAATGGCAAGAGAAGAGAAAACATAGGTGTAGAAGGTGTACAGGAGCAGAGGGTCGCACTCACAGAGTTCCTGACCCACTCTGTGTATTGTCTGAAGCAGCCCACCAAGCTCTGAATGTAGCCGTTGGTTTCCTGAAATAGATAACAACAATAAACAACAGAAGGGGCCAACGCCCAGCTGTGAAACAACACCAGTAGTACAACAATAGTAATACTAATAATACTAATAATACTACTGATAATGTGTAGAGGATGGGGGGTGCTGTAGTGCTTGTCACTGAGCAATCACCTGCTTGATGACATGTGACGCGTTATTAGTGATGATATACTCTGCTGCATCGATGGCACTCAGGACGTTCGTCACCTTGACCTGCAGGAGAGAGCGCGAGAGAGAGAGAGAGAGAGAGAGCAAGAGAGACACACAATGAAACAATGAGAGTGAAAGAGAGACAGATAGAGACAGTGAAAGAAAGAGAGAGAGAGAGAGAGAGAGAGAGAGAGAGAGAGAGAGAGAGAGAGAGAGAGAGAGAGAGAGAGAGAGAGAGAAAGAGAGAGAGAGACACACAGAGAGACACAGAGAGAGACAGAGAGAGAAAGAGACAGAGAGACAGAGGGACAGAGAGACAGAGAGAGAGAGAGACCATCCCCAGTCACAGTTATGCACACCAGTGTCACTATAAGAGTGTGTTTCCAGGTGTGTCGCTCACCGGTAGATCGCTGGCTGTCTTCTGCAGCAGCCGAACGCTTTGGCTCAGGCTATTCTGTAGAGGACAGATAAACACACACATTATTAGGACACTGTTATGGCCCATAGGTCAACAGACCGCAATAAAAAAGGGAATAAAAAGGGGATCACACATCAACTGAACCTTCACATTATTCATTTATTAAACATGTACACAGCACATCTAACTCAAAATATACAATTAGGTGTGTGCTTGTGAAGTCAGGTGTGTGTGTATGTGTTGTATGAATGAGGGTTACTGTGCTGTGAGGATGTTGTAAAGTGTTAAAGACAAAAATAGCAAAACAAACATAGCCGAACGTACACTAGATAGCGAAACGTACACTAGAAACGGCGCCGAAGATGGCTGCCTCCTGCGTTTGAGCATAGAGAAGTGGATTTAGAATCCAATTGATATCTCTTTTTGGAGCGGCCGTCCACTTGATATTTTTGGTGCATTGTGTTTATCACACTGGAGGTCTGTGTGAGGTCTGTGAGTCCTGGGGGTCACCATCCAGGGTAACTTGGGTGGACCACATGCCTCAGCCAACAGGAAGCTTTTAGTCGCTCTGCGGTGCCTGAAGAAATTCGGTACCAGAACTGAGAACCCAGAACGGGTCTCTATCTACACAGGCTACGTGTGTCCCGCGGTGGAGTATGCGGTCCCTGTCTGGCACAGCTCTTTGACTGCAGACCAGGCTAAAAGGCCGGGAGGCACGCAGAAACGGGTTTGTAAGATCATACTTGGCCGGAGATCCTCGGGGTACCAAGAGGCTCTCTCCGCACTCTCGGATCGTGTGCCCTAGCAGAGAGACGACGCACTCAGCTGTGTCTTGGCTTTGCTAGAAAGTCCAACTTCAGTGACTGGTTACCAGCGCTCAGGGAGGACCTCACAGGTCGTCAGACGAGGAACTCAAACACACTGACCATCCCGAGATGCCGAACTGAGATGTGCAGACTCCTCGATGACAGCGGATGTTAGAGTTTAAATGTTATATTAGATTTTAGCTTAGATAATTGCAGTCTATTTTAATTTTTTTTTGTCTATTTTAAATTGTCAGTCAATTGACATTTCATTGTAACGGCAAAATAATACAGTGTTTTTATTGACACTTGTCTCTATGGACCTGGGATAATGCTGAAAGTTGATAAACTAAAACAGCCAAATGAGAGACAAATGAGCTGCTGTGGCCAAACAGCGTTATGTGGGGCCTAGGAGACCAGCAGGTGTGGCTCATTGGCCTGACGCCCCCCCCACAGTCCAGGCAGACGGGTGGGAAACGAACCCCACCACCGCCTGTACATTGGTCTGCGTTGGATGACTCCCTCTATGGGTTCAACACATTTTTTTTAAAGGTGGGGTCAGGGGGTTTGGTTCTCCTTTAGTAACTTAGGCTGCGTTCCAAATCGCATACTTTTTTTTATTTTTTTTTTACTTTTAGTACGTACTGCAGCTGCCCTTACAAAGTACGTACTGTTGCATACAGTATGCATACATTTGGGACATACTCCAGGTGCGCAGAGGATCGTGGGTCAGAATAGCCAGAAAAGCATGCTGGCTTGCATACTGCAAAGTGCGACGGGATGCAGTAGGACATCCTGGTATTTTTGGCATACTGCATTTGACATACAATGTATTGGGACATACTAAATATTTTTTCTGGCATACTAAATAGTATGGTAGTATGGGTATTGGAACGCAGCAATAGACACAGTCAGCCAAACACATTGTAACTCCTGCTATACAGAACAACCACAGCACAAGCTCACGTGAGTATATACACCACAAGGCTAAACACCAGACAGGAAGCACTGTGACCACGACAACACACCCACACCAGCTTACCCGCGCTCGCACATATTTCTGTGCCACCATTTTAGGAGTTGAGAGAAGAGGAAGAGGTACAAGGAGAGAGTGTTGATAATGGATGAGGAGTAGTTATTTGAAGATTTTGACGATGTAGGCGTGACTGTGAATGCATTTGTAATTCAAATATGATTTAGTGTTTTGTATTATAGTATTATTATTGTATGCATGTGTGTGTGTGTGTGTGTTTACCATTGCTTGCTCCAATGGAACGACTTCATTTTTGTTAATTTGTCTGATACTGCTGGCATGTCCTTTTAGGGCATTCTCCAACGCACCGCGAGGCTTTACACACACACACGCACGCACTGCACACACACACACACAGAAACAAAAAAAATAACAAAGAAAATGAAAAATACAATGTATACATGTGTGTGCGTCTGTGCGTGAGTGTTTGTGTTCTCACAAGGGTCTTTAGCATTGGGTTTTGATGAGTCTATTCTCACCAGTTGGTCCGCCTGGGCTTCCAGGTCATTGGCGAAAGACAGGAGATCCACCAAAGTGACTTGTTTATTCACCTGGGACAAACATACACAACAACAAACATATGTTACATATAGGCTTTCTTTAAAGCACTGCTTGTGACACTATTCCATTACTCTCTCTTACACACACACACACACACACACACACACACACACACACAGACCCACACAAACAAACAGATTCA
Source organism: Merluccius polli (assembly GCA_030340625.1). NCBI lineage: Eukaryota > Metazoa > Chordata > Actinopteri > Gadiformes > Merlucciidae > Merluccius > Merluccius polli. The sequence continues at coordinate 26,910 of JAOPHQ010003527.1, read as the reverse complement.
TAAGATCTATATATTGTTTACCTCGGCGAGGTAGGCTGTGAAGTCGATCTCTCCGACGCCAGAGTTGGCGAAGCTCATGAGCGCGTCTCGTCCCTCCTGCTCCAGCAGGCTGATGTCCTGCAGCTGGATGTGAACGCTCTCGAACACATTGGCCAGGTCCTTGTTGTACTGTGGTCAACCGACACATTGCACCCATGAGAAAAGGAGGATAACATAACCCTTCATTGCTGTATAACATGTTGTGGTAGTTACCACATAGAGACGGATGGACATCGTGAACAATGAATACAATGCACAATGTTAGATTTCTATTATCACCGAGTAGTGGTTGAAAAATGTCCCGCATCGTCACAAACACTCCTAAGTTTCATTCAGGCACACTACCCGAGTCCCCCCCCCCCCCCCCCCAGCAACTTATCCACCAGCTACGTTTGCATCTGTGCAAAATGGCAAAGTGGGGGAAGATGTGCGCTCCCAGGCTGTATCCCCATCACCGTCAACAACCTCTCCTTCATGTCATGCTAGCAGCAGCTGCTGCTCACCACGGTTTGGTTGAGGAAGGAGTTGATGTTGAACATGGTCTCCAGCTGCAGGGCATGGTACAGTCCCGTTGTTCTCGAAGCACTCCCTGGGCGAGGAGGAGAACAGTGTGAGCACACACACACACACACACACACTGTGGTCCCACTGTTTATGTGAATTGGATGGGTTGTGTGGATGTGTTGCGTGGAGGATGTGTTGTGTGTATGTTCTGTGTGGATGTGTTGCGTGCATGTGTTGTGTGTATGTTCTGTGTGGATGTGTTGTGTGCATGTGTTGTGTGGATGTGTTGTGTGGATGTGTTGTGGGCGTCGTACCGGTACATGCTGCCCACGGTTAGGTCAATGTTTGGGTTCTGGAACAGCAAGCCAGGCAGGAAGTTCTTCTTGACTGGGTGCACCATATATGGGGTGTCTATGATCTATAAACACGCATGCACATGCATGCAAGCACACATACACACACACATACCATACACACACACAAACACCATACACACACACACATGCAAGCATTCAAGCACACACACATGCAAGCACACACACATGCACGCAATCACACACATGCCGAGATATAAAATAATCTATAGTAAGATAATTTCTGGATAGTTCAAGAATCAGTGTTAATTGTCTGTTTCCAAGGAGGAAATGCCAAAAAGAAAAGAAAAGAAAGGGACGATGTGACAATGTGTGCATGCGGTACCTGGAACAGCTGTCGGTTGGCCAGAGGTTCACAAATCAGCTTTTCCACGTTGCCCCCGACAACAAACAAGATAGAGACCACTCCCATCAGCACCCAAGCAAAGATGAAGCTGAACCCCACACCACTGATAGAGAGACAGACAGAGAGAGAGGGAGAGAGAGGGAGAGGGAGAGAGAGAGACAGACAGAGAGAGAGAGAGAGAGAGAGAGAGAGAGAGAGAAATAAATAGAGAGAAGAGAGGGGCCGGACATTAATCCAATAATTCCATGAAATATACCATCTGTCTGTTTTTTTCCTGAATTGCACCATCAATAAGTACAAACTACTTTTCCTTCCAACTTAAAGTCCAAAGGACAATACAAAACTCTGTACTCGACAATGTTAACATGTTATGTATGGAAAGGACTGATGCCGTGTTAACGTACGCCATGAGCAGGTTGCCGCCAGTGTTTGACAGGCAGCCGCGGCTGGTGGGCGTGGCCTGCTTGTCAAAGCCACAGCTGCCGCAAAGCAGGCCTAAGAGGTTAAAGGCCACGACGAGGATCACCATGCACAGGGCCACCACACAGCCGATCCACCTGTAACACACACACACACACGCACGCACGCACACACACACATAAACATACATGCACACACGCACACACACATACATGCACACACACACACACACACACACACACACACACATAAGCAGATAATTGGTGTTAATTAGTGTCCCAGCTAAACCAGATTGTGACCACACCATTACCAATAGAAAACACAGTTAAACTCACACTCACACACATAGCACACACACACTCACCTGTAGAAGTCTATCTGGTCCACCTGGGCGTAGTAGGATTCAATGTCCTTCTGTCCTTGGTTCAGGAAGATGGTGAAGTTGGCTAGAGACTCCTCCACTGGAAACATTTTAGCAAAGTCCACGATCTCTCCTCCGATCTTGTCCAGCATGGCTTTCACCCCTCCAAGCACACAGAGAAGCACATATATAAAGTTATAACATACATACACACACACACACACACACACACACAGGAAACACACACACACACCTACACGCACACACATACACACACAGCTATTTTGATACACAAATGTCAACATGCTAAGAACACACACACACACACACACGCATACACACACCCACACACAGCTATTTTCATACACAAGTGTCAACATGCTAAGAACACGCACAGACACATACACACACAGCTATTTTTACACAGAAAGCAAACACATACACAAACAACAACAACAACTACACACTCCATACTATATTATTTCTTCATGTTCATTCAAATGTACAAAAGATACACTACAATAACATATAATACGGTTTTCTACATTTCTACAACTGTGAGGTTTGAGGAGAAGCAGTTCAGGTCTGTGAGGTACGAGACACACAGAGAGGACTTACGAGGCAGTGCTGAGATTTCATTCAGGTTAGATGTTGACGGTAAGGAAAACAAAAAGCATGACAGTGACAGTGAGAAAAGAGAGAACAGAATCTCTCTCTCTCCGCAGACCGAAGCAGCCTCTGGAGTTAGACTGTAGCTAAACCAGTGAAACCATCAAAGACAGCTAAACAAACAAACACATTTTCTTTCATCTCATGTTCCAACCAGATCACCAAGGTCTCCTTTTATGTGTCCCATAAAAGTCCCGGTGAGAGTGCCTTCTGTGTTCATGCCCCTCAACTGTTGAACTCACTGCCTCTGGATATTAGAATGGCAAGCTCTCTTTTTCACACCCATCTTTTTAATCTGGCTTTTAATTTGGAGTAATGTTATAGCCTTATATTTTAACTTCTAATCATTAGTTTTACATTATTTTTTATACCTGGTGTTTATTTGATTGATTTTGAACATTTTATTTTTGTACTGCTTTTTTGCTTTTGCTTTTGACATGTGAAGCACTTTGGGCTGCATGTTTGTATGAAAGGTGCCATATAAATAAAGCTGAGTTGAGCAGAGTTGCGTATATACATATATACCTGCCACGATGTTCTTGGTCTGTTCCTTCACTAGTCTTGGCGTGTCATTGAAGGCAGAGTAACCCTGCAAGGAGACACCAGAGAGGGATCGATGTAGTTTCAGCCAGGAGGGTGGGGGTGGGTGAGGAGGAGGAGGAGGAGGAGGAGGAGGAGGAGGAGGAGGAGGAGGAGGAGGAGGAGGAGGAGGAGGAGGAGACAGAGAACTGTGGACATTTAGATTCCAGAGACCAACCTTCTGGATGATGTTACTGAGGTCCGTTTTTAGAAGTGTGTCGACATTCAACAGTTGCCGATTAACGTCTGGAAGCTGACGACACAGAAGAAAGAAAAAGAGAACAAAGGCATGAAAATAAAAATGTCAAAAATTGGAGAATGTGTGTATAGTGTGTAACATTTAACACTTTACACACATACATAGTTATTCCAGCCTGTATTCATGAGTTGTTTCAATATTTGCATGTGGTCGTTATAATTTGAGAAAATAATCACGTTTTGTTAAGCAAGATAATCTTCACCAATGAACACTACTTTTATCACTTTTGAAGCGTAAATGCAATCGCCAGAATTTTTTTAAGACACGTAAAAGCTTCACAATTCATGAGTGAGGTATTTACCAACGTATCTTATGTCATAAAACAAAACGTGGCAACATCTCTTAAGCTTGTGTTAACCGCAGACCTAATTTCAGGCATCTAACCAAAAACCCATTAAAAAAAACCATTGATTTCGAGACGAGGGAACCGGAAGTGCCAACATGCTAACGGACTTTCGGGTTTTAGGACTCATTCCTGCACCACTCTATTGACCTCCCTAGTTAGTGAGTAGGGAGTAATGAACAAGTTGTGATTTCGAACACAGCCTATAGGTTCGGGACAGTGGCAGCGTTACCGCAGAGAAGTCTGCGCTGACTCCCAGCTGGGCGAGCGTGGTGCGGATGGCGCCGCAGGTCTGGGCCACGGCTCCGTTGGTGCAGGCCGGGTCGGACAGCGTGTTGGACAGGGAGGAGCGCTCGCTGGACAGTCTGGCCTGCAGCCGCCCCGTGCCCTCCTGCAGGGTGTCCAGGGAGGTGCCGATGCTCTCCAGGGCCTCCTTGGTCTCCCGCATGGCTGGGGAGGGGAGTGGGGAGAGGGGAGAGGGGAGAGGGGAGAGGGGAGAGGAGGAGGAGGAGGAGGAGTAGGAAGAGGATGGGGTAGGAAGAGGAGGGGGGGTGGGGGGAGGAGGGGGAGTAGGAAGAGGAGAAGGATGGGGAGTAGGCAGAGGAGGAGGAGTAAGGAGGATGGGGAGGTTGTTTATGAGGAGGTTATTTCTGCCATTTTCCTTGCTATATTTCAGGAGTGAGAACCACAAACTGCCATTAAAAAACTACTCATATGTCTCGTGTTTTTTTTCCTCTTTTGTGTTTGCTACAAATAAAACAGCCAGCCTAAACACAGGGAAAAATACAGTAATACAGTTGTAATGTTTTTCGATGATCACCACCACAGAGGAGTTCATGAGGAGATCCACAGAAAACTGGGAGTAGTTACTAGTAAACACCACGGTTATGGGCACTGACAACACAGGGGTCTTCACAGCCAAAACACGACACACGACCACAATAAGACCTTTGTATCAACGGCTTTTACCTTTAATAGCATTCTCAACTTTCGCTTTAGAGAGAAGAGTGTGGAGTAACAAAAGACAAAGACTGTGATTAGAAGTTGAATGAGAAAAGAGAGATACAGACAGAAAGACGGATGAAGGAGCGGCTGAACAAAGATCCAAAATTCAATTCAGAATTAAATCATTGAAAAATGTAAAACTTTCCTAAAGAGATCCCAGATATCAACTACAGCCATTGACCATTGTAAGAAACCACAAAAAAAGTAATAAAAACGAAATGTTTCACATAGAAGAACACAGTTCCATAATGTGAGAGAGGCGTGGTTACCTCCAGCCATGCGCAGGGCCGTGTCCAGGGACGGCATCACCTCTCTCTCCAGCTGGCTGTGGATCCTCCCTCCCAGCAGGGGGCCGATGTCTGCCAACCAGCAGCACGAGCATACAGTTACACAGTGACCGGGACAAAGAGCCGCGGTGGAGAGAGAGAGAGTACACATAGAGAGAGACAAATGGAAAGGTTGTAACTCACTGTCCAGGTCTGACAGCACCTTGTTCTTGGCCGTTGTGTATTGGGCGGTCAGGTAGTCAATTTGCTGTAACGGGAAAAGACAAAACACATTAGAGGGGAATTATGATAAGTGAGAAAGTAGGTAAATGTGTGTGTGTGTGTGTGTGTGTGTGTGTTTGTGTGTGCGTGTGTGCATGTGTGTGTATGTGTGTGCACGTACCGCAGGTGTGTTGTTGGCGAACGTCTTCAGGTCTCTCATATTGGTGCTGATTAAGCGTCGAGTGCTTTTGATCTGGGTGCTGATGTTGTGGTTCGCAGCGTAGGCAAACAGCACTCCCACACTAAGACACACACACACACACACACACACACACACACCAAGGGCGTCACTTTGTGTTGAAAGTGTTGGGGAAATAAGGGCTCAGATGAAAAAACATTTGCCTTCAACATATGCCATTTTAGGCAATGTTATGGGTATGAGGTCAGAGTGGATCATTACAGCGAGAATTATTTTTTCACGTTTCTGGGTAATTTTAGAATCAGTAGGTTAGGGGAGATTTCTATTTTTTAGCTTAGGCCTACATTACTTTTTTTGGACAACCCGCATTTGTTTCTTATAATATTTACATTGCATTGTATGCTTTCTTATGCCGCAAATATACCTTTCTCAAAGCGTTCTCACTTGTTAGTTATAACATTTCTTCTTCTTGGTGCAAGCCATTTTTTTTAGAATATTTTTAACAAATTACGCTTTCAAATGGGACATGTCCCCAGCGTCCCTAGTGTAAATGACACCAAGGACAAACACACGAGTACACACACAAAGAGATACATGGAGGACTAGGATATATAACTTCAGTTGGCCAGGAGAGGTCAGAGAGTTTAAACTTGAATCCAGATGCTGTTGATCTGGCAGGTGCTAAAGTTAGCATAAACCTAAAGTACTCATCCATTAGTGAAACACACTGAAATGCACTCAACATGAGGATCAGCTAAACATAGAAACCAAGCAGAGTAGGCCAGCAGAGGGCAGTATGTCTCCAATTTAACCGGTTTCTCTCCCTGAAGGTTTCCGTTGGTCCACTATTATCATATTTTGGAGATCATACTGTACTATCAGTCTATCTCCTCCTAATTCAATCCATCTCCCTCTCCATCTCCATCTCCATTTCCCTCTCCATCCCACTCTCTCTTTGTGTCTGTCTCTCTCAATGTCAGTCAACACCATTGAATCATTCTTTTCACACCATCTCTCTATTCCTTGGGACAAAATGAGAGAGGGTTCTGGTACAACAACATGCTTTATGTATTGTGTGTGTGTGTGTGTGTGTGTGTGTGTGTGTGTGTGCATGTTTCAGCAAGTGCATGGCGTGCATGTGTGTGTGTGTGTGTGTGTGTGTGTATGTGTGTGTGTGGGGCATTTGAGTGAGACAGAGAACCCTCTCACTGCCAGCCAAGCCATATCAGTAACACCTAACTGCTCCCAACTGTTCAGTTCCCTGACTCAACAATCATCTCTCTCCCTCCGAGTGTGTGTGTGTGCCTGTGTGTGCATATATGGCCTGTGTGTGCATGTGAGTGTGTTAGTGTGTGTGTGTGTACCGTATTTGGAAGTATATTGTGTCATCCTTTGTACTTTCTCTTCACACACGCCCCTCTTGACCATGCTACAATCACAGTGGTCATTAATGAAGTCAGTGAAGTGACTGACTGAGGATCATTTCAAACATTACAGAGCACACTCCTCCTCCCACTCCTGCAGCCACTCAAAGCATTGCACTGTCACTCCCTCCTATTGGTCCACCCACACACACACATTCACACACTGACACTGGTGTCAAGCACAACCACCACAACCATAGTGGGACCGGACCAGATGATGTTGATGATGACGATGATGACGATGTGGAAGACTCACATGATGAAGACGGAGGTGATGACGAGCGAGGCGGTGAAGAAGCCTTTCTGGCAGTCGGCGTTCTTCCTCTGCCTCTGGTGCATCTCCCCCCCACAGTTCTCACAGCAGCGACACACGCAGAAGCAGGTGCCCACGATGGGCATGAGGACCAGGAACACCAGGCCCAGGGAGGCACACACCAGGAAGCCCGCCTCGTAGTACACGCCCTGCGGGGAGCGGGAGCAGGTCACTGACACAGATCACCTTCATCCGCTGCCAACCCTCTGGAATTGTGTTCCTCATCTCACACACACACACACACACTCCACACATTGTTTTTTTGCAGTGGTATATTTATGTAGCTTGCTTGCGATGCACCTACCTGAAGCACGAGGACAACATTATCCGGCTGCAGCAGCAAAGCACGCACGCGCACACACACACACACACACACACACACACACACACACACACACACAAAGCATGGAGAAAACAGGCAGAGAAAACTAGGTCAGTGTGATGGACAAGAGATTAAGAGTTTTCCCAAATCTAGTGTTCACAGAATACAGTAGGTCTAAACGATGGTATTATAGGATATATTAATCCCTTAAATATAAAACTTACACATCCCCAGGGAGGGGTAAAGCCCCCGTCACCAGGAAACTAATGAACTAGGCAGTAATAACATTCTCTATATATCCACCATATTCAAACACAATGTCTTTAAACATGCTTCAAACTATCTTCAAGAGCGAACTAACTCCATGTGTTACAGTACAACTAACTCCATGTATTACAGTACAACTAACAAACTAACTCCATGTGTTACAGTACAACTAAAACTAAGTCCATGTGTTACAGTACAACTAACAAACTAAGTCCATGTCTTACAGTACAACTAACAAACTAACTCCATGTGTTACAGTACAACTAACAAACTAAGTCCATGTGATACAGTACAACTAACAAACTAACTCCATGTGTTACAGTACAACTAACAAACTAACTCCATGTGTTACAGTACAACTAAAACTAAGTCCATGTGTTACAGTACAACTAACAAACTAACTCAGTATTACAGTACAAATAACAAACTAACTCCATGTGTTACAGTACAACTAACAAACCAACTCCATGTGTTACAGTACAACTAACAAACTAAGTCCATGTGATACAGTACAACTAACAAACTAACTCCATGTGTTACAGTACAACTAACAAACTAACTCCATGTGTTACAGTACAACTAAAACTAAGTCCATGCGTTACAGTACAACTAACAAACTAACTCCATGTGTTACAGTACAACTAACAAACTAACTCCATGTATTACAGTACAACTAACTCCATGTGTTACAGTACAACTAACAAACTAACTCCATGTATTACAGTACAACTAACTCCATGTGTTACAGTACAACTAACTCCATGTATTACAGTACAACTAACTCCATGTATTACAGTACAACTAACAAACTAACTCCATGTGTTACAGTACAACTAACACACTAACTCCATGTATTACAGTACAACTAACTCCATGTATTACAGTACAACTAACAAACTAACTCCATGTGTTACAGTACAACTAACAAACTAACTCAGTATTACAGTACAAATAACAAACTAACTCCATGTGTTACAGTACAACTAACAAACTAACTCCATGTGTTACAGTACAACTAACAAACTAACTCCATGTGTTACAATACAACTAACAAACTAACGACATCTGTTACAGTACAACTAACAAACTAACTCCATGTGTTACAGTACAACTAACAAACTAACTTCATGTATTACAGTACAACTAACAAACTAACTCCATGTGTTACAGTACAACTAACAAACTAACTTCATGTATTACAGTACAACTAACAAACTAACTCCATGTGTTACAGTACAACTAACAAACTAACTCCATGTGTTACAGTACAACTAACAAACTAACTTCATGTATTACAGTACAACTAACAAACTAACTCCATGTGTTACAGTACAACTAACAAACTAACTCCATGTGTTACAGTACAACTAACAAACTAACTCCATGTGTTACAGTACAACTAACAAACTAACTCCATGTGTTACAGTACAACTAACAAACTAACTCCATGTGTTACAGTACAACTAACAAACTAACTCCATGTGTTACAGTACAACTAACAAACTAACTCCATGTGTTACAGTACAACTAACAAACTAACTCCATGTGTTACAGTACATCTAACAAACTAACTCCATGTGTTACAGTACATGTCCCAACACCAACCTTCCTCCACTCCTCCAGCTTGAGTCCCCCCATGTTCTCCTGGATGACTCTGACAATCAGATCTGAGAAGAGGAAACACATGGGTGTCTTTTTTATATTGGATAATGTATTCATAATTATATTGTCATCATATAAATAAATAAATACATAAATGCATCTATACATAACATGCCTATTATAATACTAAATATTACTACATAATAATGTTTAACTGGGCACCGTTCTGTAATATTCAAAAGAAAAAACAACACATTTTTGATACTATATTTGTATTTGTCTACCATTAGACTTTGAATATGCAAAAGCCATCAATCTATTTCAACAAATACCAAACAGCGAAGCCGACGCGGGGGTCAATGTAAACTTCCTGTGACAGGCCTTCATAAAGACATTAGAGCATCTGGGGAGTGTTGACACAGCTCAGCCACCATGAAGATAACCTGGCCTGTAGGGCAACACACGGCTTGTAAACACCGCTCAGACCATGTTGACGACACAAGACCCTCACACGTTTATGTAGTATGTATCACGCGGTGTGTGTGTGTGCGGGTGAATAAGTTAGTTTAATGTGTATTCACCATAATAATTAAATATAAATCTATTTCTATTACATACCTAAGATGAGAGCAAGGAGCAAGGTGTCTAACTCCTACCTGATGGTTGTTTACTATATATTTATTTGTTTTATTTATGTAGTCATTGAGCAGATGCTTTTATCCAAAGCGACTTCAAGTTAATTTTCGATGGAGCAGATAGGGGCTCGGCTGTTGCCTGACAGTTTTAGAATAGATTTTAAAATCCTCTTATTGGTGTGCAAAACACTCAATGGATTAGCGCCCGAATACTTGTCAGACATGCTTCTGATGTCTGCTCCCTCCAGGTCACTCAGGTCCTCTGGCACCAGCCTTTTAGTTGTTCCCCTGGTGAGGAGGACAGAGACCTACAGGGAGGTGGCTTTTAGTCTCTATGGTCCTCGCCTCTGGACCCACCTGCCAGAGGAGCTGAGGTCATCACAATCTGTGAACACGTTTCAAAGAAACCTTAAGACATACCTATTTAGCTCAGCTTTCCCTTAATCCATTTTATTATTTCTTTTTTTTCTTCTTATTTTAATCCACCCTTTTGTACTGTACTATACACTGATATCTCTGTTCTACCATGTCTCTTATTTCTAAGACTATCTTTTCCTAATAGTATCATTTATTTTCACTGTATTGTTGTATTCTCATTGTATTGTTATATTTTCATTGCATTGTTGTATTTTGATGTATTTGTATTGTATTGTTAGGCACCTTGTATTGCAAATTTTGTACGAAAGGCGCTATAGAAATAAAGTTTGATTTGATTTGATTTGATTTAGGCATCTTGCTCAAGGATGCCTACAGGATGCCTATGGTTGGTTGTGCAAATTATGAAATTAGGCCTATCCCTAATTTTTCACATTTACAATCACAGGTGGCTTATCTACTGGACATGGTGGATCTATAAACATATATTCATTGTTTTAGACACACAAAGCAACAACCTGTTGATGAACAGCTACTTAGTTTAGCATTAGCCACACCAGAGCTAAGCTGGCTAAGATTAGCTCAGTGACCCAGTAGCCACCCCCCACCAGGGAAAGGAAGACGGGGGGACTACACTCAGGAGGATGAGCAAAACCGAAAGGATAAAGAAAAAAACACTTGCTGCCCACCAGGGAGCTGAAAACAGACGTCTTGTAGACACATACTGGTAGTAATTGTTCGCACCAACGTTAGGATTTCAGGTTCGAAATAGAAAAGTGTCCCCACAGCTCCTCCCAAAATAGCACCCAAGTATTCTTGTCGTAAGTAGGTGTGCAATTATCTAAAATATGTTTTCGCCTTTCGGCAGGAAATTTGGTGTGACTGTTTCTAATTCCACCGAACACAAAACCTCACACACTATTTCACTGCTTTGAATGTTCGTGCTGAATGTCAGTCAACTTGGTTTCACACACACACGGGAAACACAATATCTCAGATAATAAAATCTTTTCATTGCAGTTCTCTGTAGGCTGTGATCTTTATCATGCCGGAGCCACCCCCTCTACCTTCTTACTGCCTAAATATAGATTAGCCCAATCCTCTGTTTGTGGCCTGCTCCTAGGGATTAGCAACATTACCATGTTGACGGCCTTAAGGGACCTGATGTGTACATCCTGTCCATACAAATAGCTTCGGTATACAGCTCCCGTGAGGAAAATGTCAATGAAATGGCCGACCACAGAGTGAAGATGTCAAACGTTCCCTGACTCACGTTCCCTGAGTCAGTGGTGTGTCGCTTGGTTTCAGGGTAAGGAATAGTAAAAACGGAGGGATTAAGATCACTACTGACACGAGATTTGTCAATGAGTCACTACTTGGCCTGTATACCTTACTGGGATTCTCCAGGCCAGTAAAGGCAATTAGTACACTAATCTAAGAGCCTCTACAATATTTATCTTAAACTCTTCCATCCACAGTCTCCAGGAGAAACTGAAATTACATATAAAGAACTCACAACACACACGCACGCAGGCATGACACACACAATACACGACTAACCCTTTCACAAAAACATAAAATCAATGTGTTATCGTGAAGAGGAAAGTCAAAAAGGAAATTAGAGATGCAACACCATGCAACTTTTGTAACTGTTTCAGGAAGAGGTGGCGTCCCTATTTAGTAATGCAACTGATTAGGTAAATAATCAATTCGTCAATCAACAGAAAATTAATGAATGACAGAAGATGAATAAATGACAGAAAGTAAGCTTGTTCTTTAAAATTCAGTCACGTGTTAACAAGAAGTTAGTGGAGATGTTCAGTCTCAATAAAAAGGGTAGCCTACATTATTATTTAATATACTTAATACAATATAATTAAATATAATCTGAAAACAGAGAATAAGGGGTGCATTACCGGAGCTGTGATCCAATATGGTAATGATCTCTGATTTGTAACAGAGAAGAAGAAAAAAGTGAGATGAGTCTAAGTAAGTACCATCTGTTAAACCTTGATTAATGACGTTTTGCCATGCTATTTAAAACCTGTTTTTGTCGTGTGTAGGTTTTAATTTAAACAAGTGATTAAAATATATGCTATGCCAGTATACGTTACATAACACATTACTTATACAGCTTAACAAAGGTGATTTGTCTGGCTTTGGGTAGTTCTACTGAAACAAATACGACTATACTCCTCATCATTCCCCTGCTTGTACATGTTATACCTCGGCTATTTCTGGAGTCTGGAGGTTGTTTAAGACACATGCTTCCTGATAAACAGCTATCCTGGCACCCTGGCACCTGTTAGGGGAATTAAGGAAACTCGGAATTGTGTGTTTGTGTGTGTGTGTGTGTGTGTGTGTGTGTGTGTGTGTGTGTGTGTGTGTGTGTGTGTTTGACACTGCCATCTGTAGTGGCGCTGGTGTAATGTGTTAGCATTAGCTTTTGCAATAGCTAATCCTCTAATCTACCCAGTGTATATCTCAGGGATAAGAAAAACTCTGCATGGGAAGAATTAACCACCAATAGACACAAACACGAAGTAAACATGATGTGAACTGAAACACTGACTTTGATTATAGTATAGTATTAATTGTATAGCATAGTATTAAAAATAGTATTAATTGTTTGATTGATTGATGGATTGACTGATTGACATTATCAAAAAAGATGAATATCGCACGCTGACAAGGTGCTTCAACCAAGGACAGACGCCTATCAGACGCCTATAGTGTACATATTGAGCAATGGAGCCCCAAACCACATTTAGTTTGTTTGTTCTCTCTTTGGTTTGGTTGAATGCTGACCATTGAATGAACTCAAATGTTTTTCATAAGCCTATTCCATTATTACCGATTATATAAAATGATTTGTCATATTGGACACAGAACAAAACGCATTTGGGTGTGAGTCGGAAAAAAAAGTTTGACACCTGTACGAAACCTCATTCTATCATTAGGTCAGGTTTCTCTTTCTGTTCCTCAAAATAAAAGAGGTGCCCGACCTCAATGAGACTTCCTGAATAAATAAAGTTAAAGGTTATTTATTAAATAAAAAAATAATAATTAGGCCTTAACAATGAAAAGAGTGTTAAGGTCAATAACTGTACATTTTAATATCTTGCGCTCTTGAGTATACATTTTTTTAAATGTAGATATAATAAAAAATGCACATTAGCTTTAAGGAGGTAAAATATTCCCTTATACTAAAGGTGAATAAACAAATACCACCATTTACATATGAAAAATAAAATGGGATGGGAAGCAGGAAAGGCAGGACAGTGTTGCAGCTCATTTATTACCATTACCATGTTGCTAATGAACGATTTAAACATGTACTATAAGTGGTGCTAATATGTTCATACACAACAGTTAGTTCTGACCGAGTCATTTGATTGGACAAGAGGCATTAGAGTATAACAGCACTGGGACTTTAAACTATACACGTATCCCTAGTGGGCAGGGAAATGTTAATGTGCTGCTTGGCAACAGTCCAGTCCCACTCTCGTGTGATATTGCTTAATTATATCAATTTACAACTGTTTGTATGTTCAACAGCCTGAAAGACATGCAAGGCATTATAGCAAGTTGATGAAAACCCAAACTAGGCGTAGATGCTGACATTGAGAAATTAGGTAAACAAACAGAAGGTTGAAACCGGTGTATGGTAGGAGTGCTTCCAATAGGCCAACTTTACCCTGATTATCAACTATCGCCTAATAGTGGTCACTTCAGATTCACAAATCACAATGTAAATACTAGATCAGAGAAGCAGAGAAAATAGGTTCAACTGATGCCCTTGGTGTCAACAGTTTCTTCTGACTAAATTCTATACTATATTATAGTGGGGTGTGTGTGTGTGTGTGTGTGTGTGTGTGTGTGTGTGTGTGTGTGTGTGTGTGTGTGTGTGTGTGTGTGTGCATGCGTGCGTGCGTGCGTGCGTGCGTGTGTGTGTGCGTGTGCGACGTGTCAAGTCAGTCAGCTACATTATATTTTAACTAAACAAGTAAATATTCAAAAGTGGACCAAACTGCTTGGTACAGCACACATGATGGTACGCAGCATTTAGTATGCCGCCGTGTGGTTACGCATCCACATTTAAAAAATGCAAAATACATTGCACAATATGCACTCTATGAATAAGAGAAATATCTAGTAACACACGCTTATCACACTGGCATAACAGGGTGACCCGTCCCATCCAGGCGTTGTATAACCAACCGCCTTTGATGGACGGCCTACAGCTGGAAAGTCCCGCAGGCCTACAGTGACAGCATATGGTCCCGGCGGGGGATTAAGGTATTAGTCCTGTATACGTTGTGATGCAGGTGACAGAGAAAGCCCCGTCTAATCGCAGATCTGCTAATTGGTCACAGGCTGTGTGGTCCTAACACGGGGCCAAACCAAAATGGCAGCAACTTAAAACCTCCAATCCTATTGCTCGCCATCCTCCTCCAACGTGACTATACCACTCATAAGGGGGGTGGGGGTGGTGGTGGTGTGTGTGTGTGTGGGGGGGGGGGGTTGGTCAGCGATGGCCTCGCTGACCAACAGCCCACAATCAAGGCCGATCACATTTTTTGTTTCCAGAGATGATGGGCTTTGGCGCCCCCCCCCCCACCCTCGCCGTGGGTCATCTCTAGGCTACACACTGGGCACTGCACCCACAAGACTTAACTGGTTAAGATAACAGGGATGTGTGTTACCAGGGCACACCATAAAAACCCAGTCCACTACGGAGACAGGAAGCGTCCTGAGAGAGAGGGGTTCTCCATTTTGGACTTTGGTGTTCAGTCTATGACGCACTGTTGACTATATGCACACACACACACACACACACACACACAAAAATGCCCTCTGTCTGTGTCTCTCTCTCTCTCTTACACACACACACACACACACACACACACACACAAAAATGCCCTCTGTCTGTTTGCCTCTCTCTTACACACACACACACACACACACACACACACAAAATGCACTCTCTCCATCTCCCTCTCTATCACACACACACACACACACACACACACACACAAAATGCCTTATCTCTCACAAACACACACACACACACACACACACACACACACAAATGCCCTCTCTCTGTGTCTCTCTCTCTCACTCACACACACAAAAGCCCAATATCTGTCTCTCTCTCAATCTAACACACAGACACACACACACACACACACACACAGACACACACAGACACACACACACACACACATCACACACACCTCACCTTTGGGGAAGGGGTTGGGCTGCACCACGTACAGGAACGCGTGGACCACGTGGAACAGGACCCCCATGGCCCCGGGTTCGTAGTAGGCGTGGGTCGCGTAGACCGCCGACGGGACGAACCCGAAGTCCAGCGGCTCCACGGGGGGCGGGGAGCGCCTGCGGGGGGAGTCCGCCTGGAGGTCTCCGCCCCCGGTCCCGGTCCTCCCGGTGCTCCCGGTGCCGGTACCGGTGCTGCTCCCTCCCCAGCACAGCAGCGACAGCACGCACCACGTTATCCAGTGCATGGCGCAAAAAGGGAAATGTAGGGGGAAAAGTTGGACCAGAGGATCCGCTGCACAGCCTACCGTGCAGGGGATGGAGAGGGAGAGAGGGGGGAGGATGGGGGGGGGGGAGGGGGGGAGGAGAGGGGGGGAGACAACACCTGTCTCTCGCGCTCTCTCTCGCGCGCGCGCGCGCGCTCTCTCTCAAAAGGCTTATCCTTCTTACTCAACGGAAATAAAAATAAAAAATTTTAAAAAAAGAGGACCACCCCAAAACAATAAAACAATACAAAAATAAAGCGAACAAAAAAAATAAAACAATACAAAAATAAAGCGAAAAAAATTTAAAAAAAGAGGACCACCCCAAAAAAAATAAAACAATACAAAAATAAAGCGCCCAAAAAAAATAAAACAATACAAAAATAAAGCGAACAATAAAAGCAGTTGTTTTTTGTTTTTTTGGGTCCCTCCGAGTTAGCTGCTGGTTTTCGGCGACCCTATCCCGACCGCCGACCCGGACATCTTCAAGCTGGTTCTGTTCTGTGACGACGAGGACCAACGGCTCCCGGCTCGTCCCCGTGAGCGCCGCGCGTGCGCGTCGCACGTTTTGCCAGCTCGCGCTCGCGGCCTCGCTCGCGCCTCATTGGAGTTCACCGGACCGCATCTTGGCGTGCGCTCGCGCCACGTCCTTCCTTACCTGCTGTGGGGGGTTACCTGCTGGTCGGCACGTGGACAGAGGCTAGCTAGACTCACCTGATTTGCTCAAATTGCTAGAAAATGGTCAATATTTTAAGTCCTTAAAATATGTGTGTCATGTAGTAGTAGTAGTAGTAGTCTCTCTCTCTCTCTCTCTCTCTCTCTCTCTCTCTCTCTCTCTCTCTCTCTCTCTCTCTCTCTCTCTCTCTCTCTCCATTCAATTCAATTCAGCTTTATTGGCTTTTACATGAACATAAATAGAAAAAATATCAAATAAGACAGGTGAGATTGTAATAAATACATACATAATAAAGACATATTAATCATGTATCTCTCTCTCTCTCTCTCTCTCTCCCTCTCTCCTCTTCAGTCTTTCAAGGCATTGACCGAAACTCCTTTAAAAAGGAGTTTCATTCATTTACATTTAGTTGCGTTTAGTTTTCTGTTATCAACAAGAACAACAAGTCATGCACATCCATGCTCTCTCTGTTGGAGAGCTGGACATTTAAAAAAAAAAAAAAAAAAGGACCTTTGTGTCCTACTTGTGTTGACAAGCGTCCTTTGAATGGCCATTCAGGGGAAACAGTGGCCAGCAGTGTTCCTCTCCAACCCAAGAGTCACTGTAATATCTCTGTCCCTCTGCCCCCTAACCCTAGAGTCACTGTAATATCCCCGTCCCTCTGCCCTAACCCTAGAGTCACTGTAATATCCCCGTCCCTCTGCCCTAACCCTAGAGTCACTGCAATATCCCCGTCCCTCTGACCCCTAACCCTAGAGTCACTGTAATATCCCTGTCCCTCTGCACCCTAACCCTAGAGTCACTGTAATATCCCCGTCCCTCTGCCCTAACCCTAGAGTCACTGTAATATCCCCGTCCCTCTGCCCCCTAACCCTAGAGTCACTGTAATATCCCCGTCCCTCTGCCCCCTAACCCTAGAGTCACTGTAATATCCCCGTCCCTCTGCCCCCTAACCCTAGAGTCACTGTAATATCCCCGTCCCTCTGCCCCTAGAGTCACTGTAATATCCCCGTCCCTCTGCCCCCTAACCCTAGAGTCACTGTAATATTCCCGTCCCTCTGCACCCTAACCCAAGAGTCACTGTAATATCCCCGTCCCTCTGCCCCCTAACCCTAGAGTCACTGTAATATCCCCGTCCCTCTGCCCCCTAACCCTAGAGTCACTGTAATATCCCTGTCCCTCTGCCCCCTAACCCTAGAGTCACTATAATATCCCCGTCCCTCTGCCCCTAGAGTCACTGTAATATCCCCGTCCCTCTGCCCCCTAACCCTAGAGTCACTGTAATATCCCCGTCCCTCTGCCCCCTAACCCTAGAGTCACTGTAATATCCCCGTCCCTCTGCCCCCTAACCCTAGAGTCACTGTAATATCCCCGTCCCTCTGCCCCCTAACCCTAGAGTCACTGTAATATCCCCGTCCCTCTGCCCCCTAACCCTAGAGTCACTGTAATATCCCCGTCCCTCTGCCCCCTAACCCTAGAGTCACTGTAATATCCCCGTCCCTCTGCCCCCTAACCCTAGAGTCACTGTAATATCCCCGTCCCTCTGCCCCCTAACCCTAGAGTCACTGTAATATCCCCGTCCCTCTGCACCCTAACCCTAGAGTCACTGTAATATCCCCGTCCCTCTGCCCCCTAACCCTAGAGTCACTGTAATATCCCCGTCCCTCTGCACCCTAACCCTAGAGTCACTGTAATATCCCCGTCCCTCTGCACCCTAACCCTAGAGTCACTGTAATATCCCCGTCCCTCTGCACCCTAACCCTAGAGTCACTGTAATATCCCCGTCCCTCTGCCCCCTAACCCTAGAGTCACTGTAATATCCCCGTCCCTCTGCCCCTAGAGTCACTGTAATATCCCCGTCCCTCTGCCCCCTAACCCTAGAGTCACTGTAATATCCCCGTCCCTCTGCACCCTAACCCTAGAGTCACTGTAATATCCCCGTCCCTCTGCCCCCTAACCCTAGAGTCACTGTAATATCCCCGTCCCTCTGCCCCCTAACCCTAGAGTCACTGTAATATCCCCATCCCTCTGCCCCCTAACCCTAGAGTCACTGTAATATCCCCGTCCCTCTGCCCCCTAACCCTATAGTCACTGTAATATCCCCGTCCCTCTGCACCCTAACCCTAGAGTCACTGTAATATCCCCGTCCCTCTGCACCCTAACCCTAGAGTCACTGTAATATCCCCGTCCCTCTGCCCCCTAACCCTAGAGTCACTGTAATATCCCCGTCCCTCTGCCCCCTAACCCTAGAGTCACTGTAATATCCCCGTCCCTCTGCTCTAACCCTAGAGTCACTGTAATATCCCCATCCCTCTGCCCCTAGAGTCACTGTAATATCCCTGTCCCTCTGCCCCCTAACCCTAGAGTCACTGTAATATCCCCGTCCCTCTGCACCCTAACCCTAGAGTCACTGTAATATCCCCGTCTCTCTGCACCCTAACCCTAGTCACTGTAATATCCCCGTCCCTCTGCCCCTAGAGTCACTGTAATATCCCAGTCCCTCTGCCCCCTAACCCTAGAGTCACTGTAATATCCCCGTCCCTCTGCCCCCTAACCCTAGAGTCACTGTAATATCCCCGTCCCTCTGCCCCCTAACCCTAGAGTCACTGTAAAATCCCCGTCCCTCTGCCCCCTAACCCTAGAGTCACTGTAATATCCCCGTCCCTCTGCCCCCTAACCCTAGAGTCACTGTAATATCCCCGTCCCTCTGCCCCCTAACCCTAGAGTCACTGTAATATCCCCGTCCCTCTGCCCCCTAACCCTAGTCACTGTAATATCCCCGTCCCTCTGCCCCTAGAGTCACTGTAATATCCCCGTCCCTCTGCACCCTAACCCTAGAGTCACTGTAATATCCCCGTCCCTCTGCACCCTAACCCTAGAGTCACTGTAATATCCCCGTCCCTCTGCCCCCTAACCCTAGAGTCACTGTAATATCCCCGTCCCTCTGACCCCTAACCCTAGAGTCACTGTAATATCCCCGTCCCTCTGCCCCCTAACCCTAGGGTCACTGTAATATCCCCGTCCCTCTGCCCCCTAACCCTAGAGTCACTGTAATATCCCCGTCCCTCTGCCCCTAGTCACTGTAATATCCCCGTCCCTCTGCCCCCTAACCCCAGAGTCACTGTAATATCCCCGTCCCTCTGCCCCCTAACCCTAGAGTCACTGTAATATCCCCGTCCCTCTGCCCCCTAACCCCAGAGTCACTGTAATATCCCCGTCCCTCTGCCCCCTAACCCTAGAGTCACTGTAATATCCCCGTCCCTCTGCCCCCTAACCCCAGAGTCACTGTAATATCCCCGTCCCTCTGCCCCCTAACCCTAGAGTCACTGTAATATCCCCGTCCCTCTGCCCCCTAACCCTAGAGTCACTGTAATATCCCCGTCCCTCTGCCCTCTAACCCTAGAGTCACTGTAATATCCCCGTCCCCCTAACCCTAGAGTCACTGTAAAATCCCCGTCCCCCCATTTAAGTTATTCACCAGATATGTGTATGATTATCCCAAAGCTACTTACAGTGACTTCAGATATAGCCTACATCTGATGGGTGTGGGCTAGGGATCTTGCTCAAAGATCGTGCAACTACAAGTAGGCTATGGACATTGGGAACCGAACCCAGTACCTTCTGGCTGTGAGTCAGTAGTTTAATCACAAGACAATCACGCTGGACAAGTTTCAAAAGCAAAAATCACATTTTATTCTTCTTCTGCTCTGTGTAAGAAGCCTTGCACAGATGGGTTGAACAAAGAGATTGTAAAAAAAAAAAACTTTTTGGTGACACACACACACACACACACACACACACACACACACACACACACACACACACACACACACACACACACACACACACACACACACACACACACACACACACACACACACACACACACACACACACACATTGGTTACAAAGAGTGGCTAGTTTGTTGTTATTGTTGATAAGGTGTTGAAGACGTCGGCTTTTACCCATAATAATAATATAATAACAATAAGAAGAAGCTGTCATGGTTATCCGTATGCTACAAGCTCAAAAGGAGGATGGTATACACCAGCCACGCTGGTCAAAACCTCAGCTGAAACATAATTATGCGATGAAAGATCAACGTGTGTTGAATTCAAAACTATAGAAAGGTGTCTGCGAAAATGGCCGGGTTTCTCATGGCAGTGCTTCAAAGTAATATTCAAATCTAGATATGAAAAACCTTTAAAAGCATGTCAAAATCAACAACGTTACATGATTCACAAACTAGGTAAGCTGAGTAAATTTGGTAGCAAGTAGTAAATAAGGTTAATTTAGACGATGTTTAAAGCTTGTGTGGAACTACCCGTAACTTCAATGGAGTATCATGGAAAAATGATTACAAAGTATGACTCTCTCAACATGAATAATCCTACAAAAAGCATAACCTCTCATAAAAACATAAAAAAAACCACATAAAAAGTGCGAGGCCAACACATGATTGTGCTTTGGAACACTTGCTCGCACAGTCCAGCTGTAACATCTTACAAGCACAGCCCATCACACACGTTTCACATTTGTGGCCGTCCTCTCCAACTGAATTTTTTTGTTCTGTGACCGTACAGAACTCGTCCGTCCGCCCGTCCGTCCACTCCCTCCCTCCCCCTCCTTCCGTGCCTCTTCAGCTTTTGCTGGGCTCGGGCCGTCGTAGCAGCCGAGGCTACGGCCTGTGCCGTGTGGTCGGTAGGTGGGCGTCTACACGTGTTTTACGACCCTGTAGTCCCTGTCGCTGACTCCGTCTGTGGCGGTCGCGCGGCGCCTTTCTTCTAACAGCGCTAAAGCCTCGAGAGTCGTCTCTTCAGTAATAAATATATTAAATAAATAACCTGGGGCCTCGCTGCACCAGGGTGAGTCCATGTCTGTGCGCTCCTGGCAGGGCCCTGTGCGTGCGTGTGTGTGTGTGCGTCTGTGATCCCTGAACCGTTGGGCTGGATGTGGCACACACTCCCCCCCCCACCCCGCGGGTTATCAGTCTATGCGGTTGCCACAGATGGTGAAACGGTCTATCTCCAGCAGGTCCTTCTTGTGAGTCCTGTGTTTGGGGCCCTCCTCCTCCAGCCCTGTGTCCGTGTTGATAATCTTGTGGTGGTGGTCATCGTCGTCGTCGTCTTCGTCTGGTGTGGTCAGGAATGTGTCCGAGGGGCTGGTGGGCAGCGTGGGGGCGGGGCCGTCCGACACGCGGGTGGGCTGAGATAGGTCTGCTGTTGGCAATGCCCCCACTTTCTCCGCCGCTGGATCTGATTGGATAGGAGCAGCGGGATTAGAACCGAACACACGCACACGCACACACAGCAAGGATCTTACTTTATGTATGTTTAAATGATTTTTGAGTGCACGTCATATGTTGTGTGTATTTGTGAAGAAAGAAAAGATAATGTTTAATGCTTATCGCTATGGAAGACATTTGTCAGTTTGTCAAAACCTACAAAATACGCTCCAAGGACGAAAAACACCAATTTAGAAATCAATTAACCAAAAAAGGTGTGTGTGTGTGTGTGTCTCCACCTTGCGGGGGTACGGTGTGAGGGTGCTTGGCGCGGTGAGCTCTGGAGTTGACCCGGCTGGAGGCGACGGAGGGCGGCGGGTCGAACAGCTTCTCCTCCATGTTGGCCTGCTTGACGAACGCACACGACGTGCCCAGCAGGACGATGCTGTTCAGCACCTTCAGAGTGATCATCCTGCACACACATACACACACACACACACACATTATTCCTACACTCAAACACCACATGAAATAAAAATGTCTATGGATGATAAAAACAAATGACAATTCAGCTGAATTCCCAACAACTCGATGAGAGCAGGGAGCAAAATTAACTTCTTTGGCCACCGGCCAAATGGCTAATGAATGTTCAAATTTCATCAGCCACTCAATAGATTACCATTGTTTTTTTTTTCTAGGGAGTAAAGCAAATCTACCACATTTTACCAGCATTTGGCTGGTGGCCGGTGCAAATGTTGTGCCCTGGATGAGAGGAAATATTATTTACCCCAAATAAAACAGCAGCACACACATATAGGAAAGGGAGCCTTGGATCTTCACAGAGCTGCTCACCACTTTGATCAACTGAAGAAGAAACAAACAAAAAAAACAACACCAAATACAAAGGAGGCACATTAGCGTCAGCAGTTATAACAGTAACTGTCTATCTGTGAACTGCTGACTGAGAGGGACTGACCAGCAGAGCCAGAGGAAGAGGGATGAAGCCCATTCTCCTGGACACTGAATCACTGTAGTCTGTGTAGGCCTGTGGATGTAGTTCACACACACACACACACCGATTAGAAAATACATCCTAAACACACAGCCACTCACGCACCAACACCCCCATGTCTGCAGTTATGTGACGTACGTTTTTCTGTCGGCTGCTGACGAGGTCAAAGGCCAGGCTGGCTCTGTACTCTCCATATACCTGGGAGGAAAACATTATGCAAAATATTATAGTGACATTATTAATAACAATAATAATTATAATCATATGTTTTTAATAATTTAATTCATCAGCATTATATAGTTGTTACAAATGGCAAAATAATATATTCATTTAGGTTTTCTGGTATGTTCATGTGTTGCTATTAAATATGAGGTCTTCTGGTTCATCTGTGTGCTTGTGTGTTTCCAAGTGCGCGTGCGTGTGTGTGTCTAGTTAGAGTGCAAATGAGATTAGCAGAGTTGTGAGAGGGGTTTCAGTGAATCCAGTTTGACTTTGTGGGGATGAAGGGGTTAATCTCTTGCTGTGTGTATGCGTGTATGTGTGTGTGTGGGAGGGGGGGGGGGGGGGGGGGGGGGTTGGTCTTCATTACAAGCAAAGGGAAGGAAAGGGAATACATGGAAGGGAAGAAAAGGAAAGTTAAAGTAAATAAAGTAAAGGGACGGGAAATTAGATACAAATACAGCAGAGAGCCAGGTTGACCAGAAAGGTAAAACTGTGCGTGGAGAAGGGACCCTGCGATTGGCCGACTGCCCACTCCAGCCACCGTCTCTACCTGGCAGGTGTGTTTGTGTGAGTGAGAAGACAACAAAGCCAGCCTGTGTCGAGGGAGCCCCGCTAGACCCTGGAAGTAGGTCCCTTCAGTGGGTGAGGCATGGAGGAGGAATGCCGTGGACAACAGAGGGGAAATCTAAGACCACATTGTGTTGGTCTGTCCTCAGAGACGATTAATGAGGATGAAGTTTGAGTTCGTATCCTAATATCTACCTGGAGGCATCTTGCTCCCTCGAGCAAGCCAAAAACAATTCCCTGTAAATCGCTTCCAATAAATATACTCACATCAGCGCTGATGTCGTTGAATTTGGTGATGAAGGCGTGCTTGACGACGTCCACGGCAACCTCGGAAGCGATGACCATGATGACATCGGGACAGAGCACCCACAGGTGGTCTGTTGGCACGACAACACAGATAACATCGTTATAGTAAACATTACATTCATCATATAAATGAAAACAGAGCAATAGTGGGACTGTTTAGTGTTCGTTGTGCTTTGTGTTCGTTAATAGGACTAGCAGGCGTACAGCTGTAGCTAGTGGTGTGAGTCATGTGGTTGTAAGCCACTTGTAGTAATCTCTAGGGATGGGAATCGAAAACCGGTTCTTGTTGTGAACCGGTTCCCAGTGTTTCAATTCCTTGGAATCGTTTGCCAATTTTGCAAACGATTCCCTTATCGATTCCAGTGGACGCGAATGACGTCACCACGCACGTTGCGTAGCGACTCCAGTGCAGCCAGCAATCAACAGTAAACATGGCGCCCAAGCGGTACAAACGCTCCAAAGTTTGGTTACACTTCACAAGAAAAGACGACAACAGGGCAACTTGCAATACTTGCAACGTGGATATTTCCTCAAAGGGAGGAAATACTTCCAACATGCAAAAACATTTGCGCACACAGCATGCGATAACGATTTCTGAATGTCGCGTTTTCGATGCGCTCCGGACGAACATCACTGAATCCTTTTTTTCCAAATGAGAATCGATAAGAGAATCGATAAAGAACCGAATCGTTAAGCGGAATCGAAAATGGAATCGGAATCGGAAAAATCGTATCGATTCCCATCCCTAGTAATCTCTCTGTGGCATTACGGCTGGGCGATGTGGCCAGTAATTTCTCATTTTTTGTCAACACTTTGCTGTAATGCAACAGCTAGGAAAAGACAACACTTATGCCACATCACGATATTATTACGATACTCAAAAATCTAAGACGATATCTAGTCATATATTACGATATCGATATAATACTGATATCAATCGATTGGCTCATTTCCATCGTTTTAATTTCAAAATGAAGGCCGGTTACCAGGGTTCCAGGAGAACTGCTCCATGTTCCTCAAGCAGACGATGAGAAGGAGGATGTAGTTGGTGAACCTCTCCTTGATGTCTAATCAGAAACACAAATCAACCCAGGATTCTCAACTTTAAAAACATCAAATCATATGCCATTTTGCCTTTATTGCCAGGATATCACACTATGATGAGTCTTGAGTCACGGCAAGAGTTGGGTTTATTATTTGCGTCACTCACCGCTGTTTGACATCTGAAACAAGTTGTTCTTCTCAAACTTCTTGAACACGCTCCCCTTGATCTCCACAAACTGTCGAGAGATATTTAAATGTCATGCACTGATATTGCAGGCATTTTAAAAGGTGTGCGTGTGCATCTCCTCGATCTATTTATTTATACATGCTCATACCCATTTCATTGCCTCTGGCCCTCTCATTGCCTCTTAGCCTTTCACAGCCTACATCATTCATAGATCTTAATAACTTAATAATTCATGTTTTGTTTTAATTCCTGTTGTTCAACATTTTGTTAATATTTTGCTTATGTCGTGTTGCTGAATGTCTTTTATGCACCAACCTCACCAAGTCACTTTCCTTGTAAGGAAAATATACAAAACAACTCTGATTCTCACATTGTTGGACATCATGATGGTGAGCAGGGATTGTGTGTGTGTGTGTGTGTGTGTGTGTGTGTGTGTGTGTGTGTGTGTGTGTGTCCTCACATTGTTGGACATCATGATGGTGAGCAGGGACTTGTTGTGGGAGTTGAAGGCCACGTTGAGAGTGGTGGCCTGGACCATGATGAGGAGGGCATGGAGGACTGAGGAGAGGTGGCCGCTCAGGAAAACAACAACAACCTACATACATAGTTATAGCAAGCCAGTAGCATGACACACCGCAGTTTGCTTAAATGCAAGTTTCTGCATACATTGGTCAACAAAAACTCATAGTATATATGTGGATTTCTTTTGTTCATTTTTTATGAGTTGATCTTTTTCATTCTTATTACAGGTCCTCTACTTGTGCTCCCACCTTAACTCATCTGAGTGTCACCAATGTCTTCCATTCGCACACATGCCAACATGCGTGTGCTGTTGTATGTATACTATGTATATGCTTACGGATCCTACACAGAGAAAGGATACAGACGTAAAGCACCGCCATGAGGAAGTGAGGGATAACTCCTATGTGGGCCCTCTTCTTCTCCTTGGGCTCGGTGGCTGTCCAGTACAGAGCGTCCAGGATGTCTTGGCCAAAGGAAGAGAACAGCCGGTCCGCCACCTGACCACAACAGACCCAGGAGGGGAGGAAGGGAGGGCAGATAGTCTAGTGGTTAGAGTGATTGACTCCAAGTCGAAAGGTTCTGGGTTTGAACCCCAATGTCTGCAAATTAACTGTAGACCTCTTTTACCAAGATGCCCAAACCCTGCCTGCTCAATAATTACATCATAATAATAATTATTAATATCATAAAAATAATAATGATAATTATTAGTATCTATATCATAAAAATAATAATGATAAAAATAATAATGATAATAATAATAATAATGATAATGATAATAATAATAATGATGATAATAATAATAATAATAATAATAATAATAATAATAATAATAATAATAATAATAATAATGTATCTAAAAGTGAATGAGTGAGTGAGTGGGTGGGGGAACCATGATACGTGGCGGTGGGCGTTACCTCCAGCATGTTGTAGATGATGTAGAGCTTGATGACGGACTGGCCCCTGATGAGGTGGTACATCATGGAGTAGTCCACATAGCTCATCATGCAGTAGCACAGCACCATGATGAAGCCCTTCAGCACGTCGCACACCTGCGCTGGCTGCAGCAGACGGGAGCCACTGCAC